>RCUC01124575.1:0-18621 GCA_003697995.1 Taxidea taxus jeffersonii | reverse complement strand
ACACACACACACACACACACACACACACACACACACAGAATCAATTTCTACTTACAGCTCCTTGGGTAAGACATGTAGTCCTATCACTAAGCACTGATTTTTTTTTTAATTTTATTTCAGTTATTCAGTTTGTTTCTTTCTTTCACACCTTGTGAAAGTCCAACAAATCAAGGGCCAGTAGGATGAGCTAAACTGAGCTGCTCAGTGCCTGGGCGAGCATCTAGCCGAGAGGTGACCTTCTACTAGCCCTTCCTCGAGGTTCTTTCTCACTGGAAAGAACTACTAGCCCTTCCTCGAGGTTCTTTCTCACTGGAAAGTAATTAAAATTGCTTTAGTGAACTTATCTTCTTAGGGCTTTGGATCTTTGCTCTGAGGACTTTTTGCTCAGCCTGAAGGATTTTAGGATCTCCTTCTTTTTTGATGCATCTGAAGTCTGGCTATGACATCCTTTAGCGAACATCAGATATGTGGATAAGTTGATATACGGGAGTGGGAAATAAACATGCCTCCTGACTCGTCTTTTGAGAAACATATCTGTTTCTAATACTTCTATTTTCCGGCAATCCAGTAGTAAGCATGATGTCTAGTAACTGGAGAAATCCTGGGATTTCCAGTCTGCCAGTGTTGATACAAGACACATAAATGGATGTTTTCTCATTGTGTGTTCATTTGGGGCATTATCATGTTTGTGGGAGTCTCTCTTAAAGCACACATGCAAAAATAAGTTCACTCTAGAAAACATGGTTATTACGGAAAGGCATGTTTCTGTCACTAGGGGCCAGAAATAAAATGGCATGATTGTGTTGAATATTCTTCATAATCAATAGAATAATTTTTTATTACATATTGTGTGTGTCTTGCTTATATATATAACTTGATAATCAATAGAATAATTTTATATATATATATAACTTGATCAATATATATAACTTGATAATCAATAGAATAATTTTTATTACATATTGTGTGTGTCTTGCTTATATATATATGTCTTGCTTATATATATATATAACAAATAGATGAGAATGTTTTGGTTTGGTGTGGGTTAGACTCCAGTATTATGCATGGAAGTTAAGAAACTGCATAAATGGAATTCAAACAGCTTAGTCATACCTCATAATGAGAGGTAAGCTGAAGACTATGACCCAGATCCGGATTATTATAAACCAATAGGGAGTCAATGGCAGGATGTAAATAGTCATCTGATGTGAATTATGTAATGAAGTCACTATTAGTCAGTTTCATAGCATTCTTGCATTTCTAACTGTGGGAAAAATTATATACAACATTGCATATACTATAGGAAAATAAAAAACTGATTGCCTTTGCATTTAAAACACAAGAGAATTGTAGTCTTTTTAAAAAATATTTGCATTTGCTGAGTGAAACTGAGATACCGATGATAACTAAGTACTTTTGTAAATGTGTTCATATGCCCCCATTAGGCACAAATCCCAGGGACCCATTTCAAACCTTCCAGAGCTGAAAAGAGAAAGTAGAAATATGGGTATAGCTTCAGGTATGGTTGGACCTAAGAGCTCAGCCATGAAGATCCTTTCTCTTTTCCTCCTGACCTGATGCTTCTCTCCCTTCCTTTTCCTTACTATCATCCGTGAATGCTGCTGGTTTGTTTCGGGACTAGTGTTGTTCTGTCTACATGCTGGGTGAGATGGATGTTAGTGCTTTTAGGTTTATCATTGCTTTCTTCCTTGGTAAGGAAGGAAAAGTGACACTCTCCATCTATCTATCAAAAACAATGGTGGGGCACTGGTTATTCTTCCTTGGTTAATAAGGATACCTCTTCAGGACACCCAGAGAGGGGATGATACATATTTGCTTGTTCAGGTGTATGTCACGTGCCTACTCCCACCGAAAGGAGGTGTCATGCTGTTACTATCTACTACATCCAGGAATATTTAAAATAGTTTTTCCATCAGATTCTGGGATAAACCATTTCCGAAACTAAAAGGATTTAATCTGTGAGCTTCATATGCCTTATGTATGGATAGCACATTAACTAAAAGCCGCCTAGGAATTATGTGACATTGACTCTGTGTTGCTTTTGCTAAAGCATGTTAACTTTTCTTTATCAAGTAACGTTTTTTGGTGATTCTGTCAAAAACAGTAATACAGACACTTTGTTTTTTGCTCTGTTTGGTAGTGTGGTAGTAATGGCATTGGCAGTACCAAAGAGGAAGAAAGCCACTTAGGATGTGTGTTTGGAAATTCTGCCTTCATTTTATTTATTCATTTATTCAACAAATATTTATTCAACAGCTGCCATCAGAGTGGGAATGACAAGTGATCAAGGCAAATCCAGCCCTTACTCACATGTCACTTTCTCACCCAAGCCTTTCCTGCCTGTTCTGCAGACAGCCAGAAACCCTCTGTTCTGCCTTATGCCATCAATAGTCCCTGGTCCCCTTCCCTGCTTTTTTGTCTCCATAACAGTTGCCATCATTTAACTATATTTTACTTGTTTATTCTTCTCTGTTTCTCTTGAGTATAATTTAAGGTCCCTTAGGCCAGCTATTTTTATTTATTTTGTCACCAATTATATCAGCATCTAGGACTATGTCTGGCACAAAGGAAAAGTAACATTTTTTTGAATGAATTCATGAGGTCTTGGCTACAGTCTCCATTCTGTCTCTGTCCCTATCGGTGGACACTAGGCATGCTAATTGTTATATGCTCAAAACTCTAAGAAACAAAATCAAACAGCGTGAATTAACAGAAGGTGATGATGGAGATGCTAATTTGGATTCTGTGGCTAGGGATGAGGTGACCTCTGGACCTGAATGGCACAAGAGTGCAATCCAGGCCAATATCTGGGAGATCTCACAGTAGAGCAAACAGATGAAAGGAGCTCAAAGGGATTGTGGATGGTCTGATCGAGGAAGAGCAAGATGCTCAGTGAGGCTAGTGTGTGTAGGGGGAAAGAGAGAATGAAAAAGAGCTAGACTGGGGGCCCGGTCAAGTATGCCATGGTTAAGATGGGATTTTCTTCTGAGTAGGAAGAGAAGTGATAGATTAGAAGTAGTAGTGGGATGGGGATTTTTTTTTATTTTTTATTTTGGGGGGGATGGGGATTTTTGAGCAGGAAGGTAGCATAACCTTTTTTGTTTATTAAAGATTGCTTAGGGGGTACCTGGGTGGCTCAGTGGGTTAAAGCCTCTGTCTTCGGCTCAGGTCTTGATCCCAGGGTCCTGGGATCGAGCCCCGCATTGGGCTCTCTGCTCAGCAGGGAGCCTGCTTCCTTCTCTCTGCCTGCCTGCTTCCTTCTCTCTCTGCCTGCCTGCTTCCTTCTCTCTCTGCCTACTTGTGATCTCTGTCTATCAAAAAAAAAAAAAAAAAAAAACTTTCTTTAAAAAAAAAAAAAGATTGCTTAGGCTATTGTGCATCAGTCAAGAGTGGAAGAAGGAAGACCAGTTGGAGGCCATTGGGTGAGTGCTGGTGGAAGACCAGGGTTTTGGACTAGGTAGTAACAGTGCAGGTGGCACAAACAGATTCTGGGCATATTTCAAAGGTTGATTCAAAGAAATTTGCTAATGGATTGGATGTGAAATAAAAAGAGGTGTTATTTGTTCCAGGGGTACAGATCTCTGAATCATCAGGCTTACACACTTCACAGCATGCACCATAGCACATACCCTCCCCAATGTCCATAACCCATTCACCCTATCCCTATCCCCTAGCCCTCAGCAACCCTCAGTTTGTTTTGTGAGATTAAGAGTCTCTTATGATTTGTTGCCCCCCCATCCCATCTTGTTTCATTTTTTCCTTCCCTGCCTCCCAAAACCCCCCACACTGACTCTCAAATTCCTCATATCAGAGAGATCGTATGATAATTGTCTTTCTCTGATTGACTTATTTAGTTCAGCATAATACCCTCTACTTCCATTCACATCACTGCAAATAATACATTATATGTTAGTAAAAATAATTTAAAAAATAAATAAAATGAAAGATAAAAAAAAGAAGAAAAAGCAAGGTGTCATTTTTGAAGAGTATCAATAAAAGTATAGGGAAAAGGCATTCATATGAAGTTGGTAGGGATATAAACTAATATACTAGTATACTATCCTTTCAGATAGCATCTTGAATTCTAGTGCTCCTTTTCAAAAATATAACTACACAAATATATATGAATTGGGGAAAGTTACTTATTGAAGCAATGTTGGTAATAAAGAAAAACTGGAAATCTCACAAAAAAAAAAGAGGGGTTAAAGATGACTTTAAGATTCATTTTGACCAATTAATTTGAGTTATTGTATACTTTTATCAAAGCCTGGTAATCCTTAAAACCAATGAATTTTATTAGGTTAAAGTCCATCATATAGTTATACCTGAAAAAGATCTTTAAGGAGATAAATTCTACTTTGTAACGTTTGAAATATGAAAAGCATAGCAAAAATGATCATGTCTAACTGTTGAGGCAAGAAGATAAATTCTAGGACTTAAAACTTGAATAATTGAATAATGACAAAATACTCAACCTCGAATCACTAAGTGCAGCTAACATCTGCCCTAATTTTGATACTCTTGAATGGCTTGTTCAGGCTGGAAAACATCATTATAATTTGTAACAACAAGAACTGTAGAATGAGACGGAAGTTAACTGGGTGGGAGAAAGAAGAAGCTTAGGGTTTAAGAAGATAGACCATCTGAATTCTCCATATGGAAAAGAAATGAATCAGTTCCAAGATATAGAAAAATCCAGGAATGATTATGGATTGTGACACCAAAGTCCCAGAACCTGGTCTGTGTCTATGTTCATCTATCTATATAGGGAATATGTGTGATGTCAGATGTGTATGTGGCGATCCACTTTGAGATCTGGGGTTCAAACTTCCTTTAAGAACAAATGATTTTATTTGATTATTTTTCATCATCAGTAGAAATCCAAGAGTGTGTATGGTAGCTAGTTGTCTTAAATGTGGTTGAGAGATCCTCATAGAATTCAAATTCCCTGTTCAAGTTCCTTACTCCTCTTAAAGAAGAAAAAAAAGACAATTATGCTCTTTTAGTAAAGAGTAGGAAAAACATTCCATAACTTATTTAAGTATACAGTTACCTTCAACTTGAAACATTTTAAACCCTTCTCAATTCTTGATAAAGTTATCTTTGAACTTAAATACGTAATTTTTTTTCTTATTATGTTTGATACAACACAGTTTTGAATCAATTTCTTCAATTACCTGGATATAAAAATTGAGAGCTGACCTCTCTAGTTGTGAAAATAAAGCTCTTGATATGATTCTTTAGGTCAATGAAATACTATTCTAAGTAGGTAGGTAAACAGCACATTAAAGGGCAGTTAAATGAGGGGAAATCATCCTCAGAGGAACCACAGGCCAGTGATAAAGGGGACCCAAGTGTCTCTCTTTTGACTATTCTGCACAAAAAAATCATGAAATTTCTTGTCCTTTGCCAAATGTATATGGGGATGTAATTTCGATAGTGATATGTTAACTTACTTATGTTTGCCTAGAGCTTGTTACTCACACATACTCTTTTTGGGTCTTCTATCCTATGTCTAAAAAGTTTCCCTTTTCTAAGAACAATGATTTCCAGAACCTTCCTTGTGTCTGATGTTGCTCTGCGGGTTGTGTCCAAGAAGCTGGAAAATCCTATGTTATCCTGTCCCTATTCCTCAACTCATCTACCTTTTTATTATAAAATAATGCTTGTTTTTCTAAATTCCCAGCATTTTCTAGTTGAAATCCTAGTAACCACAAATACCTTATGAGTATATGACTTACAGTATTCTGACTCCAGTTTTCATCTATAGTAACTTTAGGCAGATATAGTAACTTTAGGCAAACATCATCAATAGAATATTACAGACAATAACAGAGGAAGAAACACATATTTGATTCTGATTTATTATTTATTATTATTTATTTATTATTTATTATTATTATTATATAATTAGGAAAAATTAGAAGCTATATTAAAAATTGTTTAAGAAGAGTGATAATAGCAAAAGTACATGCAGTTGGTAGTGATAGCAAGTTAATCTTTCTCTTAACTTTAATAATGTCATTTTATTATAGACTAGACTGTATATTAAAATGCCAATATGCTTCTCAAATTGATTTTCATTATATATTACACATTGAGTTCTTCATTGCATAACCATAATTTCTACTTAAATTCTATGGAGAGTTAGGGGATAAAATGAAGCAGAACTAGGCTACTAGAGTTTTAAGTTAAATTCCATTTTAGAGAGATCTAAGATACTTTCATTTTTTTCCCTTGTGCTAGTAATCCATCCAGAAAATGACAAGAAAAGTGCTTTTTAGAGTTATCAAGAAATTAAACTTTATTCCACTACCACTTTTCTTCTTCTCTCTATATACTCCGCATATCCAATTATAGATGTGATACTGTGATAAAACGTAAGATGTTAACTAGAATGTCTATAAAGACAGCCACCCATAACTTGAGGTCCTCTGTAGGAACTCCCCAAATAAATGTAAGGGGATTACTTCTCAAGTGTAGCTGGAAGTGTTTACTCATTGTTATTTGGCTGTACTGTATCTGGTGAGGGTCCTAGTGCATGAGTGTCAATGACTGCTGTCCCCAGGAACCAGCTGGCTGTGGAAATGAGTGCAGCATCTCTGGTAGTATATCGGGGGGTGATAAATGTTCCCCCCCCTCAGGTGACATCACACCAATGGTGAGTGAGGAACACTCTGGCAAATGGGACAGTGGCTGTCCTTTCTTAATGGAGAGCTGCTCTTTACCTCCAGTGAATTGTGCCCATGTGGGAACTAGGGCCCAATACCGCCCAATTTGTGAACTAAGAATCCGCATTTTTATAGAAAATTTTCTGGTTTTCTAATGTGAGTGACTAATGTAAATTTTAAGAGAAATGATGGTGGCTAAGAAAACTTATTGATAGTGTTTGAAGGGAAAATTCAACTGGTGTTATGGCAGCTCAGTGTATACATGGAAGACGGAGGGAGGAGGGCAAGACTGCAGGTGGGAGTTAAGGACCGCATGGCCAGGTGATCCTAATGGTGGTCAGTACTGGACTAGTGCGAAGAGTTCTGGAGAAAGAATGAAGAGGTGTGCTGATAACCTTCAGAAGTTAGAACAGACTGGACTTAGAAGACAAGTGTGTAGGGATGAGAGCCCGCAGAAGAACTGAAGTGTCAAGTTTCTCTGGGATCCCGGGGTGGGGGGGAGAGAAAAACAAAACTGCTGGGGCTCAGGTGGAATGTGCATATTTTTATCAGTAATCTGAAATCCAATTATCTGTCTTCCGCAAGTGCAGACACCACTGCTGTGCACACAGAATAATTATACCATGTATGGGCTCGGTTTTGATTTTTCAATCAGAGGATGCACTGATACCATTGCTACATTTGCTTGAAAGGTCACGGCTTCAGAGGTTGAGATGCAGAAAAGCAAAGATGAAAATAGAAGCAGAGTGATTTTGTAAAACAGATGGGAGAAAAGCAAACAGAGGTCAGCCTGCAGTCACTGGCAGGAGAGAAGACAGAGAAAGGCGAAGTTAGGAGCAAAAATCTCTTCGGTGGACTCCAGTGCTAGAAAAACGGGAAAGGGGGAAACAGCTGTGGAATCTCCTAGTCCTGAGTTAGCTTTATACTGAAAATTGAACAACCGATGGTTCTCTGTTGAGCTTCCTATAGAGTGAGTGTCTGTCTATTGCATAAAGACAAGTTTAAATTACCTTGGAAATCTTGGAGGTATCTATCATCTATATTCAGAGACAAAAAATAAGAAGAGTTGGCAGGGGGGCAAATGTTAGGATGGGAATAAAAAGCAACAGTCGTGTCAATTCCATAGTATTTATTGGGCACTGTCAGACTGAAACAAGGCCTTGATGAGCCAATATCTATTAAGACACAGGCCAAGCTCTCAAGGCAGATCAACATTTAAATGAGTAATAAGTAGGATAGAACAAATATTATCAGAGGCCTTTTAGAGAAATTGGGCTTTAGTGTCCAAGGGATAGGTATCCAAGTGGCAATGTCCAGTTTTTGGAAAGAGGGGCCTGATTTCCAAGAGATGTAAGGGCACCACACAATTGCTTGAAATATAGTTTGGGAGTTAATTCTGGCAAAGATGAGAGATGACTGACATTTCCCAAAGAGAAAATGTGAAGCAAAACGGATGGTGTGCCAAGGGTAGAGCCCAGAGCAGGATTCTTCAAATGTGGTAGGCTGGGATTTACTAGATCTACAGGAGATAGGCGATACGTTTGTCATTCTTGACCTGCATGCTGAGAGCATTTAAGTAATTGGGGTCATAGACACTTGAAAGAAGAGAAGGCCAATATAGATTTGGAGATGGTGAAGTTAAATATGATGCTGAGGGCCAAAGAGGTCCAACCACTGTTCTATAATTAAAGTGAGGGATGACCTGGGAAGCAGTTTGATGTTCAACATCATTATACAGGTTGTATCCTGTCTAAATCCTCTCTCCTCTCTCCTCTGCTATCTAGACTTCTAGGTTAAAATCCCATCCCAGCTCATCCATAAAGCCTTAGCTAATCAACAGACTGGTTGTTAGTTCTTTGACTTTGGGGGTCCTGGAATGTTTGTGTCTTTCCCTTTTATTTATTTATTTATTTATTTATTTATTTGACAGACGGAGATCACAAGTAGGCAGAGAGGCAGGCAGAGAGAGAGGAAGGGAAGCAGGCTCCCTGCCGAGCAGGGAGCCCGATGCCCCAGGATCCTGGGATCATGACCTGAGCCAAAAGCAGAGGCTTTAACCCACTGAGCCACCCAGGCGCCCTGTCTTTCCCTTTCTTGACTCCTGCTGTTTTATGATCTTGCTCTATCAACTGTGTGTGTGTGCCTTATTACCAGGGTGAGGATTGTAGGTGGTCATTCAAACTGGAACACTTTGGAGAGGGACTCTGGGAGAGGGAATGTGCTGTTAATAATTACTGAGAGACAGCAGACCTACGTGGGGACTGTCCTGAGCAATCCAGGCTGTGTGGTCACCAGACTTACTTTCCTAACTGGCCAGTTGGTTCTTTCATTGCTGTAATGAAAACATTCATTGTGTAGCATTCAGTGAATTGAAAGCATTCGGTGACTGCCTTTGACATCACAGAAAGGACCATGGAGATTATTACATGACCCTAAGCCTTCATTTTATAGGTGAGAGAACTGAAGTCCAGAGTGGTAGAGTGACTTGCCTAAGGCTGCACAGCTAATTCTACCTTGCAAGTCTGTTTGCTTCCTGACTAATCTTTGATATCTTTTCTCAGATGTCACAATGTGAAGATGGCCAGGTTGCTTAACAGTGCTGTCTTGCCTCTTTGGTCAGAATTTGATGTCATACTTTTTTTTTTTTACCTTTTCCTCTCCTGATCTGCAATGACTGATACTGTGTTGGGCCCATTAAATACTCAGCAGATGTTAATTGAATTAACAAATGATCATTGAAGAAGTATTAGCAATGAAAAGGGACTTGGAAATAAGGTAGTCAGGTCCTCTCATAAATAGGGAGAGTAAAACTCAGCAAACATTGTAGGACTTGCACTAAGGTCAATCGCTAGTTTGGGATAAGCCCAAATTAAAACTCAGCTCTCTTCGGCCTTATGATTACCCAACCAGTATTCCTCTTATTATGCTTCACTGCTTTGAAAGCGACAGACAGCACAATACTAGTAACCTAAAATATAAAGTGACATCATTATGACATATTTTTTATTGTATTTTTCCAAATGCTGTCTTAGGTTCCAGGACCCTCCATACAACCTATGAAGTTGGCAAGGCTGCTGAATTGTTTTACAAATTATGCAATCTAAACTCAGACTGTAAGAAACGTGGGGCCAAAGGGTTCAATTTTCTCCAATACGGAGAATATGAAGAAACCTGTTCAATCTTAATACTGCTCTTGAAAGAAAAGTGTTGTTGTTCTTTTTTTTTTTTTTTTTTTTTTTTCCTTTCCTAATTTAGCAAGGCAAAGCTGTGTTAGCAAAGATGTTCTTTAAGGGAGGGCTTGGAATTTTATGTTACAAAGCTTGCTGCTAGTTATTCATCATCTAAGTAACAATATCCTGGTTTAGTTAGAAAATCATGGTTTTCATGATTCTTCCACGATCTTTATTTAGCTAGAAAGGTGAAGAATTTTGGAAGCATGTATAGAGTGGGCTAAATCAAGGTATGTGATAAAACTTTCAGAATTTTAATTAAAGATATAAACAGAAAAATGCAGAAAAAATAATATCTACAAATTGGCTGCACACAGAGTGAGCTTGAGTGCTTCATCATGTGTGATGCTGAATTACTGATGTGAGGAGTTCTGAGTAGCATCCGGAAGGCTGGGTCCCCCCAGGACTCGGAGGAGAACTTGGTATTCTCTGCGGGTTTCACACTCTTCCTAATTAGGGAGCATTTCGACTTATGTTTACTGTGCTGGAAAACATGGCCTAAATCAACCCAATTAACAGATAAATTTTCCCAGGTTGTTTTGCTGCTTGCTCTACTAAAGACTATTTTTGATTAAATTAAATGTGAAAGGGAGAAGAGAGTGAGATGAGACATTTTCAGTTCTTCTAGAATCTTTACTAAGTAGTAGCTAAAGAGCTCTTTTCTGGGGGTTCATTAGGACTGTGATTTGCCTAACTATAGGCAGGGAGCATGTTTTGTTCCCAGGACCTTTACTAGGATGAGGCTTATAATGAGAACTCTGTAACCACAGGCTGAATAAACCAGTGAGTGTTAGTCTAGAATCCTTCCCTGGGCCAGCTCCCCATGCTTCTTTAGCTAGGTGGGGGGCTTCTTTGCAGGACCCAACATATTTACATTGGCAGCAATCTTATTGGATTGTCATAAACTATTTCTATGTTTTTTCCCCACAAGAAGACCATCTCCTAGAAGCCAGGGACCTCTTATATTAATGTTTTTCTCAATTGTGAGTCTCCATTGCCTCCATATCATTGTCTAGTGATGATTAATGCACATTTTTTGACTAAAAGAATTAAAGAATGAGTTCCTAGTTCCATTTTCCCCTAACTCATGAAGGTGAAATCTGATCATTTATAAAAAGAGCATAAAGCTATTAATTGAGCATAAAATACCATCATTACATACTGAATATATCATAAATATAACAATGTAATATAAAGTTATAAATAATAAACTGCATGATGCTATACATGAAACAAGATAATATAAAATCATACATATAACATACTAGAACTAATATTAATAGATTATAATATACAGAAAACAGCAAATAATGCTGGATATAAACATAGATGGTATCTTGTTTCACTGAGCCTCATTTTTCCTCAACATTTTATAAAATTTAAAACTACAGAAATACCACCATGGCTCAGTTCAATTAGTTCAGTCCATTTTATGGGGTCAGTCCATTTTATGGCCTTGGGCAAGTTATTTAAACCTCACCAAGACTCATTTTTCTCATTTTAAAAATCTCAAATGTCTACCTCCTGGGTTATTGTAATAATAAGAGTTAACATTTATTGAGCACTTGCTATTCCCAAAACATCACTGTGGACACTTTCCTCACATTGCCAACTTTGTTACCATTCTCATGTAATTACCATTCTCATGTAATGGGGAGGAACTTGAGGCTTAGGTAGTCATTTTTTTTTTTAAAGAAAAATGAAACACTTTGTAAACCACATATTATTTTAAACTAAAGAAGGAAGTCTTAATTTAGAAACTTAAAGTGTTTTTTGAGGACCATGCAAAAAAATATTGCTAAAATGTTTTCATGGTAGGGAATGAACCATAGAAAGAGAAATTCTTCATCATACATTAGAGATAAAAAATATGAAAGGGTTGAGAAGGAAACAGCCAAAGAACTGGGGTCTAATAACCCTGCAGTCTTCACTGGTGATACGTCAAACATTAAAGAGTTGGTCCCACATTGGGAATGGGTTGCAGGATTGGTGGGAGAGGAAGAAAGACCTGGGGTAGGGAGAGGATCCAACATGGTCTATGGGAGTTAGAGCCCTGTAGAAAGCACTTGGTCTTTATGTTCAAGACTGCTCACTTCTCATGTTTTAGTTATACTTCTGGAAAGACAAGACATTGTGATTATTAGTACATTATATATACTTTATATACTGGTATTAGGAAAAATGAAAACATTTTCAGATACAAATTTTGTATGAAAGTTTTATCAGTGGTCCTCTACACAAATCTGCTTGCCCGCCTAAGAGTTTCCATCTCACCACAAAAATCATCTCGACTCCAGTCAGTTCAAGGCTCCTGTGCCTTGTACCAGTATGGCAATCTCCAAATACGATCGCAGGAAATCACAGGGCCCTCTTCATGTGGGCGATCTAGCCTGAAAAATAAACACTCAGAGTTGGTTGGATGCTCCCAAATCTTTGTGTGGAGGGGAAGTGGGAGAGAAATATGTCAGCAATTTGTTCTTACTTACCTTTTATACATGACTCTACTTGCCTTTTACAGATTTCAGTGGTGATGGATTTGAATACAGACAGGATTACTCCCAGTAACATCTTAACCACTATTCTATACTTCCTTTTCTCTGTGATGTTAAAATAAATAATGCATGTAAAAGCATTATGTTTAGCCATAGCAATAGCTCAGGAGCTGCTAGCTGGGAATAATATTGCTGTCATCAACATTGCCTGACGTCAAAGGAAGCATCCCTAGCAGAGAGAGGGCCCTCTTCTATGTTTCATGGTATCTTTAATTTAACACTTATCATACCTTAGCTGTTGCTGAACCTCTTCCTTGTCTCCCCAGCTTTTAAGAGCTTTAAGAACAAAGATAATGCCCAGCACATTATAGGTGTTGAGTACATATCTGATAAGTTGAAAAAAGATATATTTAGTTAGATTCAATTATTTTCCTAATTATACTCTCCAACCTGACCTTGGGAAAGACACTAGTTGGTTACATTAAAACATTTTTGCATCTTTGAAACAAAATATTTCTCTCTTTTAAAATTAAGTTTTCTTATTTTATTCCAATGTACTTAACATACAGTGTTATATTAGTTTCAGGTGTACAATATAGTGATTCAGCAATTCTCTGTATTACTCAGTGCTCATCATGATAAATGCACTCTTTTTTTAAATTTTTTTTATTAACATATAATGTATTATTTGCCCCAGGGGTACAGATCTGTGAATCATCAGGCTTACACACTTAACAGTACTCACCATAGCACATACCCTCCCCAGTGTCCATAACCCAACCACCCTATCCCTACCCCCTGCAACCCCCAGCAACCCTTAGTTTGTTTTTGAGATTGATAAGTGTACTCTTGACCCCCATCACCTATTTCCTTCATCCCCCCCCCAACCCCTCTGGTAACCACCAATTTGTTCTCTTTAGCTAACAGTCTGAAACAAAATATTTCTTAAAGTAGAACTCTTTCAGAAGGGAAAGTAAGGTCATCTCAAAGGCTGTAACAACCCAAATGCCCATGCGGGACTGTTGTGATTCCATAGAAACTTCAGGGCCATGTTTTCATTGACTTTTCCAAAGTTTTTTTTTTTTTTTTTCCTTATAGAAGTCTGTTTAAAGCATACACACACACACACACACACACACACGCTCTCACGTACAAACACGTACCCCATTACATCTAACATATTCATCTAATTATAGCGTTTTTTGATGTCTAGTTCTTTATATTAAGACAGCACTGTATGTTGCATAAGACATAAAATAATTGACTCAAAATCAGGAAGATTATTTATTAAGACAGAACTGAGATGAGGATTCTGATATCTTGACACCTCGGTCAGTGTTTTCCTCTCCTTTTCACTCATGTGTCCATCTGACAATTAAGCAAAAAAAAAAAAAAAAAAAAAAAAGCCTTTGAGGTTGAAATTGACCATTTTTTCTATCGGTCTCTATGGTGGCCCTGGACAGTGAAGTCAGAGATAGTCTACGTGGTTTGTTTCCCAGAAGTAGCACCCTTCACCTTCAGCGTGTACGGGGGTGTCATAAAGGGCCCACTCACTCCAGGGTAAAGGAATCTGCTCTGGAATCTCAGGAGCCTGAGTTTGAACTCTAAGTGTGACCTTCAGGAAGCCTTTCTGAGCTTCTTGTGTGTTTAATTGCAACTTGACCACGTCTCTGATTCATGGTCACAGCTCCCTTCTCCCTCTTCTGACAGAATCAAAAGTTAAAAACATCAGTGTAGTTCATACTTATTTCTACTTTCCTTGTTTTTTCTCTAAATGTAGATATCACACCTCCTTTTCAGGAGTCTAGGTTATCGTGTTGTTTACTTACACAGCACTTGGTGTGTGTGTGTGTGTGTGTGTGTGTGTGTGTGTTCTGTGCTAGCTGTTAATCTGCCCCGTGAGACTATAAGCTTCATGATCATTGGGGACATTTTATCTGCTTTATTTGTGCATGCGTATCAGTCAGTTTTGAATCATGTACAAGTATCGTGTGCACAGTGAATGAAGGGATCTGTAGTGTTTGGGTGAAAAATCATGAGAGCCAGAGCACACCTGGCTTTGGAATCTCTGAGCTGAATTCCAAGATTCCAATCCCCATTTCAAGATCGTCTTATCTGGATTAAACTGAAATGAAACAGTCTTATATCATTTCAAAATTAAAAAAAAAATGAAAAGGCCATAGAATTGAAATTAAACGAACCCTCTAATTAGGTCACAGCATCATCCAGACTAGATTAAAAAAATTTTTCAATAGTGTTCTCTGAATTTCTGGGTAACAGGACCTTGCATTGGAACTTTGGGGTTCCTTATTATTGTTTGAAGAGCTATTATTTTTAAGTCCTTAAAGAGCTCTGTTGCATAGTGGCCAGATACAAGGATTTCAGGTTTTGAAAATCCTTGAGGTATGTAGGTTTTCTGTTTATTTCACAAAATGACTGTTTTGGTTGCTCTTTCTTGAATTTCCCATTTTTGTCATTTTAAATGCGGTGTGGGTATACTGGATTGGGATTTAGAATGTGGGAGTTTTAGACCCACTTCTGCCACCAGTGGGTTTTGTCTTTGGTTAAGGTGCTTAACCTCGCTGAACCCAAGTTTTGTTTTTTGATTTTTGTTGTTGTTGTTGTTGTCTAAGTAATCTCTACACCCAGCGTGGGGATCAAACTTACAGCCTTGAGATCAAAAGTCACATGTTCCTTTAACTGAGCCCATCAGGTGCCCTATCTGAGCCTACGTTTTATTTTTGTAGTGAACAGAGAAACATTTCTTATAGTTACTTCTCCCTTTCAAAAGCACGCAAGCACACACGCTATCGCCCAGGTGGTAATATGATTCAGTACTTTGGGAATATTGAATATGCTTGCTGTCCATAAGCCTCTACCTTCTTGCAGTTTTTCCCATTGAATACTTCTTTTCTCATAGGGTTGAAATAATTACAATAATGATCTAAATTGAATATAAATTTAGGTTAGCCTCGTTGTCATTTTATATAGGTCCTGTCATGTGTAATACTGATTAATTTGTCTCTGACAACAGAGTACAACTTGGTGATCAATGTTTCTGATTGATTCTTTCTGCTGGGATAGTGTGAGAGTATACCGATCAAGCTGATTTTTACTGCTGATCAGACTGAATGAAGCACAATTTCAATAATTGTTTTGATGTGAGTTCCTTCCCTGATGTCCACATTGATTTGTGGGCAGATTTTGGAAGATGCACTCTTATAACAGAAAGGGACGTGGTTAAATTAGAGAAAAAAACACTTGCAGAAGGAACTATGTGCTAACAGTGCAGTTCACCTTAATGGTCTTTCTTTGCAGTGCCCCTTCTTGGGATGTTCATAATTGATATTACCATAAGACACTCTCATTCTTTTTATTTATTTATTTATTTATTTGTCAGATAGAGAGAGAGAGCACAGGAGCGAGCACAGGCAGACAGAGTGGCAGGCAGAGGCAGAGGGAGAAGCAGGCTCCCTGCCGAGCAAGGAGCCCGATGTGGGACTCCATCCCAGGACGCTGGGATCATGACCCGAGCCGAAGGCAGCCGCTTAACCAACTGAGCCACCCAGGCGTCCCAGACACTCTCATTCTTTTTGCACAGCTAAGAGAATAGGGCAGATTAGAATAGACTGAGCTAGTTCTTTGTTTCTACCAGAAGGTACGATTCCAACAGATGGTAAAAACTCATCAAAGGTTTGGCATGTGCCAATGAATTATTTAGATCATTGTGCATTTTTTTTTTAAGGAACATATATATGCTTCATAAAGTAACTTTTTTTCTCTTGGGGCATTATTTTTTTTAGGTTCCCTTCATTCTTAGGACCCATATATGTTCTCATCACTCTGAGATATTTGCTGCCAGAGTGAAAGTGTTTTCCCAGTCCCAACCTGGTTCTGTACTCTGGATAACACTGATATTAGCCAGAAAGCATCTCAGGACTGAGTACAGTAGGGTGCTCATGTGGCGGGTGCCACCTAAAATCCAACATGCAGGGGCATCTGGGTGGCTCAGTGGGTTAAAGCCTCTGCCTTCAGCTCAGGTCATGATCTCAGGGTCCTGGGATCTAGCCCCGAGTAGGGTTCTCTGCTCGGCGGGGAGCCTGCTTCCCTTCCTCTCTCTCTGCTTGCCTCTCTGCCTAATTGTGATCTCTGACAAATGAATAAAAAAAACCTTTAAAAAAAAAATCCAACATGCAGGGGTGCCTGCGTGGCTCAGTCATTAAGCGTCTGACTCTTGGTTTTCAGCTCAGGTCATAATCTCAGGCTTATTGGATCAAGCCCTGAGCCAGGCTAGTGCTCAGTGTGGAATTGCCTTGAGGATTCTGTCTCTCTCTTTACCTCTCTTCTGTTTCGTGGGAGCATTCTTTCTCTCTCAAATAAATAATTAAACCTTTAAAAAAATAATAAAATCCAACACATGACATTTACCTTCAGCAACGATCAGGAACCTCTGTTGGAAGAATCAGGCCCTGATATGGATATTCTGGATACTTCAGAGCTAATTTGAGAGTATTTAATAATAAAAATGATAATGAAAAAAATTTTAAAAATGATAATGAAGACTATGATAGAGTCTGCTTTACAAGTGTTTTCTGTCCTCTTCACAAATTCCTATGAGAAAGGTATGTATATTTTATGTTCGTATGTCCATTTTATGAAAGAGTCATCTGACCCTCACAGCACTTAAATAACTTGCTGGAGATCACACAGCTGGTAAGAGATGGATCCAGAATGTGAACTCAGTGTCATCTGATTGCCAGTGTGTTCTCCTGGCTTTGTGCCTGCTGTTGCCTGTGTTTTCCAGGTCCAGTGTCAGTCAGTTCAACCAGGTCTTCAATACCTACACTTGTTGAATCTCTGTACAGAAGGCAGGTGACGCCACAGGCTTTTCCCAGACGGCCGGCCAGTGCTTCCTCATTCAAGAAGTGCAGAGAATGAGTCAGGCAAGTGGAATCTAAAGAGCTCCTCCAAAACCTGAGCCACTGGGACAATTCAACTTTTCAAGTTATGTGGAGTGAGACTCCCCTCCATCTTAAACATTCAGAATGGTGCCAGACTCAGAAATGAAACAGAGAAAGACCCTCCGTTGGAGGAATCAGGCCCTTAGGGATGCAGGCAGTGATGGTGAATAGCCAGAATCAAGTAACACAGCAAGAGGAAATCGGGGTCTGAACATTCCAACCAGCATGCTGCAATGGCTCCACTGAGGATAAGAAGACGAAGGTGGGCTTTCATCACCGGGGAAGGATTATAACCGACTGAAAAAGCAAAGCAAAACAAAACAAAACCAAAACTGAACAAAGAGAGACAAAGGGAAGAGGAAAATCTTAGAGGGAAAAATGGAGATGACATTGACAGATAGCAGAGGGAGTGAGTGGATGGCTGTGTCAGAAAAGAAAAGAGAAGGTGAGGTACTTAGTAGAAGGAGTGACACCAGGGTGTCGAGTGAAAGCTATTCTAAGGGCAGCAAAGAAACCAAAGACTAAGGGAAGAAATCATTTCTGTGTTTAAGAAGATTAGGGCACTGAGAACACTTTAATTATTTGAGGTAATATTGCTGATTCTTTTTTTAAGGTTTAATTAATTAGAGAGAGAGAGAGGGTGAAAGAGAGAGCACAAATGGGGGGAAGGCAGAGGGAGAAGGAGAAGCAGACTCCCTCTTGAGCAAGGAGCCCAGCGTGGGGTTCAATCCCAGGACCCTGAGGTCATAACCTAAGCCAGAATCAAGAGTCAGATGCTTAACCAACTGAGCCCCCCAGATGACCCTCTGACTCTTTTTATTGTATTTACTAATCATGTTCACATTTAATATTTCATTTAATCTTCACAGCAATTCTGTGTCATTGTCTATTGTAGAAATGTAGACATCTAGCTTGTGAGAGGCTAAAAGGACTGGTCTTCTTTCTTGAGTAAGAGGTGCAGCTAAAAAGAAGACAGCCAGATGGTCAACAGACACATGAAAAAGTGCTCATCACTTGGCATCAGGGAAATACAAATCAAAACCACAATGAGGGGCACCTGGGTGGCTCAGTGGTTTAAAGCCTCTGCCTTCGGCTCAGGTCATGATCTCAGGGTCCTGGGATCAAGCCCCACATCGGGCTCTCTGCTTAGTAGTAAGCCTGCTTCCTCCTTTCTCTCTGCCAGCCTCTCTGCCTACTTGTGATCTCTGTCTGTCAAATAAATAAATAAAATATTAAAAAAAAAAAA
>RCUC01124574.1:0-39913 GCA_003697995.1 Taxidea taxus jeffersonii | reverse complement strand
AAAAAAAAAAAAAGTAATAATGTATAATACTAACCTCATTATGAAAGATGTGGCCTTGCAAATTATAGGGCAGATGAGAAGGTATATTCTACTTTGTTATTAGGCTGCACTCTATGAAAATTAGTATTTGTCTTTGGGAGTTGATGATTCAACAGTAACCTGCAGCACCTTTAAGAGAACAAAGTGACTCACCTACCTACTTTTTGTGGTCTGGATAGTCAAAGTTCCCCACCCAGACTTGGACTATGAGGGGACTTTACTGCTCTTACCCACCACACTCTCCCCCAGGGTACTGGTCTAGTGGTTCTCAGTGAGAGGTAATTCTGCCCCCCAGAGGACATTTAGCAATGTCTGGGGACATTTTTGGTTTTCACGGTTTGAGAGGGTGGAGGATGATGGGGGAGGGATGCTCCTGGCATCTGGTGGGTAGAAGCCAGTAATGCTACCTACAATGCACAATACAATGCCCCATAACAAAAACTTACCTAGCCTAAAATGTCAATATTACCAAGGGTGAGATTTACTCTGGAGAAATGCCCTCTTCAGAATGGACTCCAAATGCTGAGGAATATGCTGCTGGGGGTATAGTCCAATCCACTGGAAGGGGTAGGTTGTTCCAAAGAATGAAGAAGACTTTCTCTGGGAGGCAAGAAAGAAGCATTGTTTAGAGCGATTGGTGCTTAAGAATAGGTGAGAAAAATTAGGAAGTGGGTATAACAGTGAAGGTTGAATGTCATAAGGAATTTTCCATTAAACTAAAGAGAAAGGCATTATAACTTGTTGTGGTTTTTGTCCCAATTCTCACTAAAAATGAAGGAACCCTCTGCTGACCCCAAGAAGAAGAAGCTACCTCCTATCCTGGTGACTATGTCCAGAAGTTCCAGGTGGTGACCAGCAGCAACATGACAAGTGTTCACATGGAAATGAGAGCACCAGGGAGGAATACACATGTGAGAGCAGGGTACAGAGTACAACTAAGGGGGTTAAGATAAATTGCTCTGTCTGGTAAATGTCAAGGTCCTCCAACCTCCCAAATACCTTCACTTATAAGGAGAATAGCCTTATCCTCCAGTTTGTTTTTTGCTTTTAAATTTTATTTATGGGGACGCCTGGGTGGCTCAGTGGGTTAAGCCGCTGCCTTTGGCTCAGGTCATGATCCCAGCATCCTGGGATCGAGTCCCGCATCGGGCTCTCTGCTCAGCGGGGAGCCTGCTTCTCCCCTCCCCTCTCTGCCTACTTGTGTGATCTCTGTCTATCAAATAAATAAATAAAATCTTTTGATTTATGGAGTTTAAAAGCACCAGGTTGGAGGCACCTGGGTGGCTCAGTAGATTAGGTGTCTGCCTTTAGCTGAGGTCCTGATTCTGCTCAGTAGGGAGACTGCTCCTCCCTCTCCCTCTCTCCATGCTTGTTCTCTCTCTCTCTCTCTCTGTCAAATAAATAAATAAAATCATTTTTAAAATAAAATACTCAGGAATAAATTTAACCAAGAAGATGAAAGATCTATACACTCAAAACTAGAAAAGACTGATGAAAGAAACTGAAGAAGATACACAAAAATGGAAAGCTAGCCTGTGTTGATGGATTGGAAGAGTTGCATTGTGAAAATGTCAATACCAGGAGCCTGGGTGGCTCAGTTTGTTGGGCGACTGCCTTCTGCTCAGGTCATGATCCTGGAGTCTGGGGATTGAGTCCCAAAACAGGTCCCCAGCTCCATGGGGAGTCTGCTTCTCCCTCTGACCTTCTCCCCTCTCATGATCTCTCTCACTCTCTCTCTCTCAAATAAATAAAATCTTTAAAAATAAATAAATAGGGGCGCCTGGGTGGCTCAGTGGGTTAAAGCCTCTGTCTTCGGCTCAGGTCATGATCCCAAAGTCCTGGGATCGAGCCCCACATCGGGCTCTCTGCTTAGTGGGGAGCCTGCTTCCCTTCCTCTCTCTCTGCCTGTCTCTCTGTCTGCCTGTGGTCTCTGTCTGTCAAATAAATAATAAATAAAATCTTTAAATAAATAAATAAATAAAATAAAATGTCCATACCATGCAGAGCCATCTGTAGATGGAATGCAATTCCTATCAAAATTCCAATGGCATTTTTTACAAGAATAGAAAAACAACCGTAATATTCATATGAAATTATGAAAGACCCCAAATAACCAAAAAAAAAAAAAAAAAGAAAGTCCTGGAGAAAGAACAAAGGTGGAGGCATCACTCTTTCTGCTTTCAAGTTACATTACAAAGCTGTAATAATCAAAGCAGTGTGGTATTGGCATAAAAACAGATATATAGGTCAATGGAACAGAACAGAGCCCAGAAATAAATCCATGCATATTTGGTCAATTAATTTTTGACAAAGGAGCCAAGAATATACAATGAGGAAAGGATAGTCCCTTCAGTAAATGGTGGTGTAACAATTGTATATCCATCTGCAAAGGATGAAACTGGACCCCTATCTTACACTATACCCAAACACCAACTCCACATGGATTAAGGGCTTGAATTTATTTCTTTTAATATTTTTTATTTATTTATTTAAGAGAAAGAGAGAGTATGAGCAAGGAGAAGGTCAGAGAGAGAAGCAGACTCCCCGTGGAGCTGGGAGCCTGATTTGGGACTCGATCCCGGGACTCCAGGATCATGACCCGAGCTGAAGGCAGTTGCCCAACCAACTGAGTCACCCAGGTGCCCCTTAAGGACTTGAATTTAAAAAGAACTCTTAGAAGAAAATGCAGGGGGTAAGCTCTTTGACATTAGTTTTGGCAATGATTTTTTGGACTTTGCACCTAGAGCAAAAGCAACAAAAGCAAAAATATAAAAATGGGACTACATCAAACTAAAAAGCACAAAAACAACAACAAAAAAAAAACGAAAAAAAAACCATCAACACAACAAAAAGATACTATGGAATGAAAGAAAATATTTACAGACCATATGTCCAATAAGAGGTTAATATCAAAAATCTGTAAGGAATTCAACAACTCAACAGCAAAACAACCAAACAAAACAGATAAAAAAAAAAAAAAAAACAGGCAAAGGACCTGAATAGATGATAAACAAATGGCCAGCAGGTACATGAAAAGATGCTCACTAATCATCAGGGAAATGCAAATCAAAACTACAGTAAACCATAAGCTCACACCTGTTAGATCAAAAAGATAAATATTAAATGCGAGCAAAGACATGGAGAAAAAGGAACCCTTGGACATTTGTGAGAACGTAAACCCACTCTGGAAAACAGAATGAAGTTTTGTCAAGAAATTAAAAATAGGGGGCGCCTGGGTGGCTCAGTGGGTTAAGGCCTCTGCCTTCAGCTCAGGTCGTGGTCCCAGGGTCCTGGGATTGAGCCCCGCATTGGGCTCCCTGCTAGGCAGGGAGCCTGCTTCCCTCTCTCTCTGCCTGCTTCTCTGCCTACCTGTGATCTCTGTCTGTCGAATAAATAAAAGCTATTAAAAAAAAAAGAAATTAAAAATAGAACTACCATATGATCCAACAATCCTATTTTTGGGTATACATCCAAAGTAACAAAATAATTATCTCAAAGAGATATCTGTACCTCACTATTCATTGTAACACTATTTGCAATAGCCTCAACCTAAGTATCTGCTGACAGTAAATATGATTTTATGTATATATAAGTTCAGCCATAAAAAGAAGTTAATCCTGGGGTGCCAGGGTGGCTCAGTGGGTTAAAGCCTCTGCCTTCGGCTCAGGTCATGATCCCAGGGTCCTGGGATGGAGCCCCACATCTGCTCAGCAGGGAGCCTGCTTCCCTTCCTCTCTCTGCCTCTCCTCTCTCCTCTCCTCTCTCTTCTCTCCTCTGCCTGCCTCTCTGCCTACTTGTGATCTCTGTCTGTCAAATAAATAAATAAAATCTTAAAAAAAAAAAAGAAGTTAATCTTGTCATTTGCAACAACATGAGTGAACATGGAAGGCATTATGCTAAGTGAAATAAGCCAGACAGAGGAGGACAAATACTGCATTCTATCATTTATATGTGCCTCAGAGGAAAAAAAAATTTAAAAAGTCAAAGTCATAGAAACATAGTAGGATAATGGTAGCCAGATGCTGGGGAGGGGGGATAAGGGCAGATTGGTAAAGGGTACAAACTTTCAGTTATAAGATGAACAAGGTATGAGGATCTAATGGCAGCATGGGGACTACAGTCATTGAAATTTGCTAAGAGAGAACTTAAGTGTTCTCACACACAAAAGTGATGGAAGATGGGAATTCTTTCACAATGTATATCAAAATATCATATTGAAGAATTTAAATATATTGCAATCTTATTTGTCAGTTATACCTCCATAAATTTGAAGGGGGAAAAAACAAGGTGAAAACGAAATAATGAGAAAGATGGGAAATTGCTCATTCTCACAGACCCCAGTGTCTTCTCCCTCTGCCCCACAAGGTGTCACTGCTGAGACACGGAAGATCGGCTATGTCACCAGCGCTCACCAGATGGAGCTGTTACTGAAACAAGTACTCTGAGAGTCTGCAGTTCCAACGTTACAAACAACAAGGGCTCTTTCTCTTAGGACACACAAGAGCGAAATTTATAAAGACAGCTGGAAGCCTGTCCTCCGGGCCAGCAAGGTTAGGTCCAAGCCCCTCTCCTTTATGGCGAATTGCTCCTGGGCGACCCTTGTGTCTTGCTTCCGTCTCAGGTCGGGGCCACTTGAGGGCGTTGAAAGTGCTGTGGTAACACTAACCCTCCTGAAGAAAGCGGCCCGGGTCTCAGTAACTTCCTTCTCAGAACTTCTTTCCTTCTTCCCGGGAGACCTTCCAGAAGTCTCCTTGTCTTTGGGAAAGTGGCTGACTTGCCCCCAAAGAGGAGCAGCATTCACAATTCCCAAAGTGCCCTGCTACACCCTTCTCCTGCTTGCCTTACTCCTACCTAATTAAAAGGAGTCCCCCTTCCAGAACAAAGGATACGTGGGGGACCTAGACTAACAGAAACACAGCTGTCATTTTTTTTTTTTAAGTTATCTCTATAGCTAGTGTAGAGGGGATCAAACTTAGGACCTGGAGATTGGGAGTTGAATGCTCTTCCCATTGAGCCAGCAGGTGGCCCACAGCTGTCAATTTTTTTTTTTTTTAAGACTTTATTTCTTCATTTGAGAGAGAGAGAGCACGAGGGAGAGCAGCAGAGGGAGAGGGATAGCAGGCTCCAGCTGAGCAGGGAGCCTGATGCAGGGCTTGATCCCAGGAGTCTGGGATCATGACCTGAGCTGAAGGCAAATGCTTAACCGACTGAGCCACCCCCCCGCCCCAACGGCTGTCAGTTTTAAATGGTATTAGCTCTGTAATAAAAATGCAAAATTCTGGGGCACCTGGGTGGCTCAGTGGGGTAAGGCCTCTGCCTTCGTCTCAGGTCGTGATCCCAGGGTTCTGGGATCGAGCCCTGCATCAGGCTCTCTGCTAGGCGGGGAGCCTGCTTCACCCTCTCTCTCTCTGCCTGCCACTCTGCCTACTTGTGATCTCTGTCAAGTAAATGAATAAACTCTTAAAAAAAAATGCAAAATTCTACCTTGCTGAGCAGCTTATTACATACAGAAACGGGATTTCCGCGGCAGTGGGAGGGCCGCTGGGCAGCCAGCAGAGCCAGGTCCCGATGGCCACACAACTCCCCACCACCACCACCAGCCCCCCAGCCCAGGACAGCACCTGGGCCGCAGCAGCCTCACCACCCCTCGGGGGAAGGCTCACATCCCCCACCTCAAGGTGGGAGGGAACTGTCAGGACGTGGCCACCATGAGCTCTAAGGATTCGCCCTGGCCTGGACCACGGTCAGGGGGAGGGGGGAACCTTCGTCAACATCAGCCAGCGGAGGTTGGTGTCCTGGTTGGCAAAGACCCGTCAAGTTCTTTCGTGAATGGACTGACACTGGGGAGCCCCAAATGTTCTGTTAAGCAGGACTCGCTGCTGCAGGACAGGGAATTAACCCTGCATCTTCCTACCAAGAGCACCAGCGGAGCTCCTACTGTCAACATCACTGTTACCATGACTGCCAAGCCACTAGTCCTGCTGATGGACAAAGGTGTCCACCCTGGTGAGATCAACAAAAAATGGGATGAAATCGCCTCCCACCTGCAGCGCTCCCAGTTACCTGGGCTGCCCCTTTCCCCACCACACCCCCCTGCTTTTGCACCCTTCCCATACACACACCATTTTTGTTTGGAGGGCCATTACCCCACAGGCCTAGTTGCTGCCAAAACCATATGGACTGGGGCTGGGGCTGGATGGACAGACACCTCCCCTTACCCCTACCCCTCCTGTGTGTCGTTGCCAAAGTTTTTTGTTTTGATTTTTGTTTTGTTTTGAATAAAAAAAGATCCTGCCAACAAATATACAAACAACAAAAGTTGAATTTTACCACACATACTGTTTCAAGTCTGTTTTCTTTACTTGCGGTATGATCCAGTGGATAAGAATGTGTAGAATCCCAATGTCTTCATCTACTCCAACTTCTATGACAAAAATATGACAAAAAAAAAAGACTGGGTGACATAAACAACAAACATTTATTCCTCACAGTTCTGAGGGCTGGAGGTGTGGGCTGATTTGGTACTTGGTGAGGTGAGGGCCCTCTTCCTAGTTTGCAGATGTCCTTCCCTGTATCCTCACATGGTAGAAAGCAGAGAGAAGCAATTCCCTCCTGGCTCTTGTAAGGGCACTAATCCCATCATGATCTAATTACTTCCCAAAGGGCCCACCTCCAAAATCATCACATTGGGGATGTGGGTTCCAACATACGAATTTGTGGGGGAACACAAACATGTAGTATAAAACCTGACTGACAAATTTTGAATTCTAACTTCAACATTTATTTTCTGTGTGACTTTGGGCCATTTATTCAATATCTCCAAGTATCACTCTTCACACCTAAAGATATGTAAAACTACCTACCCCAAGGGTTTGCTGCAGAAATTAAATAAAATATATTAAATACTTGACAGGTTCCTTGGCACACAGTAAGTACTCAATACTAGCTACTGCTAAATTATTTTGTTGTCATTATTGTAACCCTTTCTTTGTATCCCCTCAAAGTCTGGAAGTAGAAGTAGTTCATCACTAAATAACAACACGGGGTACCCGGGTGGCTCAGTAAGTTAAGGGCTAGACTCTTGATTTTGGCTCAGGTCATGATCTCAGGGTCATGATCTCGGGGTCATGAGATGCAGTCCCACATCAGGATCTGCTTCTGGGTATGGAGCCTGTTTCTAATTCTCCCTCTCTTTCTCTCTCTCTTCCTGTCTTTAAAAAAAAAAAGGTAGCAATATACTACAACCCATTAATGGTTTTCATACAGAAGTAAACAGAGCAATGGAAATCCGATATAAAGCAGGAGGAGAAAATGCAAATAAGGAAACAACTAAAAAATGACATAAAAGATGTTTCTCAAACCATAAACAGGGGCGCCTGGGTGGCTCAGTCGTTAAGCGTCTGCCTTCAGCTCAGGTCATGATCCCAGGATCCTGGGAGCGAGCCCGGCATCAGGCTCCCTGCTCCCTGCTTCTCCCTCTCCCACTCCCCCAGCTTGTATTCCCTCTCTCACTCCCTCTCTCTGTCAAATAACATCTTTAAAAAAAAAAAAAGTAGACAGACATTGTTTCTGTTCAGATTGGTGGAATAGCTATATTCTCAGGACAATCCTGGTCACCTATCTAAGGTGACAACACAGCCAGAAGTAAAGTAGATTGTGATTCCTTGGTCAATTATGGAATTGGATTACTGGCACCAAAGGAGGAAATATGACATTAGGTTTCCATACTTCTGTGGTTCCCCAATATCAAGTAAGAGAGTGGAGCCTATAGGCCTCTCACAACAGAAGGAAAACATGGTCCTATGGATATGTTTGCAGAAAGGAACCAAAATACCTTTATCACTGCTACGCCTGTGGCTACACCTCTGGTACAACTACCTCTGACTGTGGCCCTCATGTTTCCCCAGTTACACAAAATATGGGAAACTGGAGAAGAGTACACCATCCGCCAGCCTCATGCTAGTCAAGCAAATAGTCAAGCAAAAACCAAGGAACTCAACATGATAAAGCATATAAAACTGAAACAGGAAATGAGTGTGATAGTAGGAGGAAAAAAACACTGCTTGGGGTTAAAGAAGATAAAGGAACTAGGCAAGTAACGAAGAGAATATTTCATATTGGACTTCTGAAAGTTAATTTAATAAATGCAAATTTTATATTAGAAAACTAAAAACAGGGGTACCTGGGTGGCTGAGTGGGTTAAAGCCTCTGCCTTCAGCTCAGGTCATGATCCCAGGGTCCTGGGACTGATCCCCACATCAGGCTCTCTGCTCAGGAAGGAGCCTGCTTCCCTTCCTCTCTCTCTCTGCCTGCCTCTCTGCCTACTTGTGATCTCTCTCTATCAAATAAATAAAATAAAATCTCAAAAAAAAGTAGGAGGATAAACAAAATATAATTGTGTGTGATTAAGATGGCAATTGATGTAGAATCAGAGGGTAGGCTGGTATTTTTGTGAACTTGGATTTGTTAGGGCATTAGGCCCTAGCATTCATTAGTATCTGAGTGACTTGAAACCACAGGATGGATTGTTGCGGTTTGATATTATTTCAAATCCACTCATTTATGGCAGAGACAAAAATGTGTTTTCAGGGGGGTTGTTAAAGATTTTATTTATCTACTTGAGAGAGAGCGGGAGAGTGAGAGAGAGCCCAAGCTGGGGGAGCTGCAGAGAGAGAGGGAGAAGCAGGCTCCCCGCTAAGCAGGAAGCCCAATGTGGGGCTCAATCCCAGGACTCTGGGACCAGGACCTGCATCGAAGGCAGATGCTTAACCAACTGAGCCACCCAGGTGCCCCCAAAAAGTTATTATTCGTAGTATAATTGTTTTGGTGTAAGAAAGAAGTGAGTCGTGTTAGGATGTCATTGTCTCTTCTGTTCTAACCCAGGAGAACTCAGTAGTAGCTCTGCAGCAGAGGGACTCCATGGGGGTTCACCAGTGGAAACATAGGAAGATGCCACTAAACAGACAAAGGGACATTTAGAACATGAATCCTAGGAGCCATAAGGACGCTCCAAGAGTGCTCTGACTGGCAAGATTTCACTTTGCTCATCGAAAGAATCTTTCCAAACACCTTGGAGAAATTTGCTGCTCCTGCAGCAAAGGAGACACTTTCCAGGCAGTGGTAAAAGCCATGCAAAGGCCCCTCGGCAAAGTACATTTCACCCATCAACACCAGCACCCTCCTTCCCTGAAAGGTGCTTTAGCATTCCTGAACTTTTACTCCTGACCTGGCAGCTGGAGATGAGAACTCGATTGGCTCAGATGTCTCTCCAATTACCTACTTATAAAAATACACCTCAAATTAATTTGAACTTTATTCCTTTCTTCTCCCCTTACCTGGACAATAGTGTGATTAATGGGATTGATCTAACGTGGAACTATGTTATTTCTGTAATGGTCAATTTATTTTTTTTAAGATTTTATGCATTCATTTGAGAGAGAGTGCACCCACAAGCAGGGGGAGAGGCAGAGGGAAAGGGAGAAGCAGACTCCCCGCTGAGCAGGGACCTCTATCCCAGACCCCAGGATCACAATCTGAACCAAAGGCAGATGCTGAACCATCCAAGCTACCCAGGCAGCCCTGCAATCCTGTCAATTTAAAACATGATCCTGTATGCTGTTGGTTGGAGAAACCTACACAGGGAACCAGTGTTAAAGACAGTGCTGGCAAAGACATAATCAGTCTGAGCATTATTTGCCCCCAAAAACCAAGCAGATGTCAGGGGGATCATGTGCATGTGTACACTCTAAGGCTGGGTTTAGGCAGATGCCAGGTATCCTCAAGAGTCTGCTACTGTGACCCACCGTTACCCAACATGGCCTTGTCCCAGGCTACCTTGACCTGTGAGGCTCACATCTGAGCAGGACACAGCCTGTCAACTGCCCATGGAGCTGGGGTCCATCCCTAATCGCTTGCAGTGTATCAGGCATGGAAGGGGCCCACTCCTGAAATTCCCTTGGAGGCAGCTCCTGAAATGGGTGGAAGCCAGTCCCCATGTGTACTTACTGTGTGCAGCAGTCCTGGGCTTCTCCAGCAATCAAGCTCCCCAGGTTTCCCTTTTTGGAGTGGAGCCTGACCACCCCGGAAGGGCATGTACCCAGCATGTCCAAATTCCTACACCTCTGCCTTCGGGGAGAATATAGTCCTTAGTGTGACTTGTGGCTTGGAATTATGAGGATGCCACATATCCACGGTAGCCCCCCTTCCAACACAGCCTCTCCTATAGCTGCCTGCTTCAGATCCACGGACCTACTGACGTGCAGCTCCTCCATGTACTGGTTGCACATCGCCTAGCCAGCGGGGTGCAGCCGGGCAGGGGAGCCCTCCAGGCCCAAGGAACATCGGCACAATCCCAAACCACCCGAATAACCTTCATGAAGGTAGGAGACCTCCGACAAAAAAACTTTTCTGAGGCTGATGTTTTAAACAGCGTCTGCCAGTCTGCATACCAAGTGGACAAGCTGCCTGACGGAACCTCCAGCTTCTCCAGCCATCAAGGCAAACAGGTGTCCCTTACTGGAGGACATCCCAGCCATGAGCCAGCCTCCCCAACCCCCAATCTGGCAAAAATGACCGTTCGCCTCAAGCCCTGCCTTCAGGGGAAAGGTGTCAGCTAGTTTAGCCTAGACGCAGAACAGGAAGAGACAGGGACTGCCCCTCCAGGACCGCCCCGGCCAAGCCTCACCGATGGCCTCCCTACAATTACTCGGCTAGCACTTAGGCACCGCACTCCACTTCAGCGTGCCTCAAGCAGCTGGGGCTGTCTAGGCCTGAGCCGCAGGACATACAAAGCAACAAGTAAAGCTCTTTGTGAGGTGACGCCATTAAACGGAAGCCACTCAGTCCCTATTTCGCCCAGCTGCCTGTTGGGGTCCTGTGCTTACCGCCATTCAAGGCTCCCCAGCGTCTGTTACTGAACAATGCCCACGCAGCCCAACAGGCCGCTTCTGGGCAATACAGCCCATAGTCCTCCAGCTTCACCTTCCAGAAGAAATATGGATGCGTGTTTGTGTAGGTTAAGGCCTTAAAGTAGGCAGACACCCAAATCTGCCACTCCAAGGTGGCCCCAAGTGGTTGTCCAGGGGATCCATGCCCTCAAGACACTTAGGCTAGGGCCCCAACAATTCTGAACTGCACAGCTTGGCAGTCATACTGTGCACTGCGCATGCCTTCCTCGGGGCAGCCGGGGCCACTCCAGGCTTAGAGGCCTGAACCCCTCTGGAGGAACCACTTGCTTTGGCTAGTGAGCGAAGTGTGCCCAAGCCAGGTATTTCTGCCTAGGTCCCCAGGCAGAGGGAGCCCACCCCTGAAGCTTTTTCTGACTTGGCCTCTCTTAGCAGGTGTCAGTTGCTGTACTTTGGGCCCAGCTGCCTGATGAATTTCTCATTCCACCAGCCATCAAGTGTCTGTAGTTCCTCTTATGAGAGCCCCGTCCTTACTGGAGAATGCCATCTTGTCAAGGCAGTCCAGACTCCTCCATCTTTCCTTGTGGAAGGAAGACATATGTTCATTTGTGCTGCTTAGGACTTGGAAGGAGGCATAGGTTTTTCTGCTCAACAGCCTGTTCTCTTGACCTGATCTCTTTAGACACTTACTCTGTTTGGGTCCCTGGTAATCCTGATTGGCTTGGCTTGCACATATGCACAATATAGAACCCATCAGCTCATCTGGGGCAACCTCATCCCTCAAGGTTTGTGGTACTAGGTACCACCAGGCTTTGGGAGCTCAGGCTGTATAGCAACTCACTGAATAGCCTTTCTAGGAGGCTATTCCTTGTGAAGCATATTCCCCCGTCTGGCAGCTAGTCCACCTGGGGACTGTAGGTCACCAGTTTTAAGCTGCTACCTGATAAAGAAACTCAGGGTGGGATCCCTCTGCCCAGGACTATGCAGGTGTTTCCGGACCAAAGGATCTCTTCAGGCCTGTGGGTTCTTCGCCACCCATCCTAGAGTATCAAAAGTCACAAGGCTCATTCAGGAGCGTGGCAAGTCAGGGTAGCCAGGGACCTGCCATCAGATAGGCTGATCACAAGATGAGCTGTTGGGGCACAAGGCATCTTAGCTTCTTTCCAAGGTCTAACATACACAAGTGTACATACTTACTCCCCCTTACGATAAAGCTGGAGAATTAGACTGCCTCGCCAAGACAGGTGCTGAGAGGCTGCAGGGATAGTCTCCCATGAGAAACACCTAGCAGCCTTGATTACTGGAAAGCATGGGACTTCATCAGGCAGCCAGTCCAAATGAGCACTATCACCAGATGAAGGATGCTGCCTTAGAAAGATTTTTGTGGGATGGACTTTCTTTGCCCTAGAGGCAGGCAAGTGATACTCAACTGATACCAGGTACACAGGTCTTAGGGTCTTGGCCACCTTGCCAGACTGATGGAGGGCATAGTGTGTGTGTGCAAACTGCACGGGTCAAGGCCCCCAGGGTCCTTGAACAGGACTGTGTATCTTTTTTTTTTAGGACCGTGTATCTTGAGTCTGTTTCATGGAGAGGGCTACTGAGGGGTACCCGCATCTGCCTAATTCCAAGCCATAATCTATACAAATGCACATATCCCTTCTCAAGAGAAAGCTAGAGAAATCTCAACTACATTGCCAGGGCTGGGAGGGGATGGGACCTTGCACAGAATGGTCCTGTTGGCCTGGTTCCCAAGCCCAACATACATATATGAGCATAGATATTGGCTTTTCCTCCATCCCTGTTTTTACTCAAGTCACCTAGGATCACATGCCTAAATAAATGACTTACACATAAGTTTTAACAGTAAGATCTGATTTCAGGGGCATCAGTGTCTATAAAAATTATTTTTTTCAAAAAAATTATTTTTTTTCAGATCATAGAATCAGCTTTTCAAAGATACACAGTAAAGGAAAGGAATAAGATTTATTCCAGGTTCCTGAAGATTCCTATGAGAATTCCTTCTCCCATATGTACCCTTTCCCTCAAAGCTGCCCATCCCAAATCCCATTCCACCATCATTTCTTGGAACTCAGTAAGTCACAGCCACTTCTCTCTGCAAAAAGCCCAAAGAGGACACAAGTGGCACATGGCAAAGGCATATTACCAAAGTATGGCTGAGGCCAAGAGTTTCTATGATGGACGAGTCTTTTCACTCTGAGCAATCTCAGATACAAGCCTGGCCAACAAACTTACTGCTCAGAAAGCACCTTCAACCATGAGTTCTATGTGACTCAGAGCAGACACCTGTAGTATCTGATAAACCATTACTCTTTAGCACTTGATCTCTTTTGTCCATATTCCTGGTTATAATTATAACCATGGACTATGTTGAGCGATTTATCACTTTCACCACAATATTCTACTAAAAATTATTTTTTGGCCAAAAAAACATATATATGGTTTCTTGACCAATTTGTGATCATTGGACTTTTGAGCAATTGTCATTAATGGATAGTTTTTTAAACAGGATAATTTCACAATTCCCATGCAAATATAAAATAAGAACAGCTCAAAGATGTAAATTAACTCATTGACAAGTTAGAGGACTAAGATATTACAATTGGTTCAAAGAATAATTCAAGTATATATATATGTACACACACACATATATATATATGCAGTCAGTAACACTGAAATGAATTTATAAATTGATGCAAAATTGGAAAAACTCCAGGAAAAAGAGAATCCAATTGCATTTCCACACATCAAAATTCGTCTGCATGTCTGTGGATAAGAGCCATTTGCATTGCTCTCAGCCATCTACAATTCATAGACTTACAAAAGGATCACTCAGAAGGGCATGTTTAGACAATATCCACCTGCTTTTCTATTAAACATACCTGGTAATCATTTTGCTCTGTTTCAACATCTTTCACATCTCTCCCCACATTGTCTTGTTTAATCCCCTCGTTTTACAGATAAAGAAAAGGAGGCCTAGATGAAAATAGCAGCCATTATAATATATTTGCCACGCAGCAGTCAGTCAAATCTGAAATTCGGGGCACCTGCTTCTCTGGGACAGTGCTGAACCTGGACTTCTGACCTTCACTTCTCTATCTTCCTTCAGTCACTATGTTCCTTTATTTCCACCGTTCATTGAATTGACCTGTTGCTTTTCATTTCCTAATATCATCCTTCTGCCAACCTCATTCTTACCCTAGGTCAAGGTGACAGTCTGTTTTGTCTAGTGACTTCTCATAGGTAACCTCAGCTGCTGTCATTTTATTTGCCAAACTTTGAATAAAGTCAGAGCCTTATGTTGTTTCTGCGTTACTATCCACTGATAAACCTGAGGTTTGTGATCAGAAAACAAGAACTGCTTTGAATCCCACAGACCAAAAAAAAAAAAAAAAAAAAAAAGTAGGTTAGCTCAAAGTATCTTTTCGTACCTTGCTGGTTTCTCAGTTTCTGTTTTTCTCCCTCAGAAGAGTTAACAGAGAATGCAAATTAGCAGGAGATTTCCAGGCTGGTTAGCCGGGGCTGCTGTCTCTCATGGAAACTAACCTGTCAATCTCTTCCTCCACCTTCCCTACTTTCAAATCCTCTGCATCCTCCAATACTCTGCCAGAGGCAAAGTCTTCACAGAGTGGCCTGTGTACAGTTCCAAAAGAGATCTTGATATATACTGTGGGCTGACTATGCTTTGAATCAAGAATGATAGGGACTGTGGGCTGACTATGCTTTGAATCAAGAATGATAGGGACCTGTGGAACGCCTGGGTGGCTCAGTTGCTTAAGCAGCTGCCTTCAGCTCAGGTCATGATCCCAGCGTCCTGGGATCGAGTCCCGCATCCGGCTCCTTGCTTGGCAGGGGACCTGCTTCTCCCTCTGCCTCTGCCTGCCTCTCTGTCTGCCTGTGCTCACTCTCTCTGACAAATAAATAAATAAAATCTTTTTTTAAAAAAATGATGGGGACCTGAAATAAAGCGAAAAGCCACGACAGGAAATCAGATAGCAAGCCTTGGCCACTGCAAGTCCCATGGGACAAGATGGAAGGACACTTGGGTCAGATTTCCCAGCACTCAGTGCCACTAAGCAAGGTTCAGCTGTTTGCAGGGCTTATGAAATATGGCTACAATCATCTAAGGAAGTGAAAAAGCAACAAGGAACCAGAACAATCAAGTTAACTACAGAGAGAAGGTATCTTGATTTATTTCCTCTTGCATTGCTTGCTATAAATAGCTTGGCATTGGCCTCCTTGTACTTGCTTAAAGGAAAGGATTTGAGGTCTTATTGTTCTTCCTTCTGTTTTACTGATACATGAAGGGGCAAAGGTGGAAGATTACTCCCCATTGGCAAAGTTCTGACACCAAATCAGCTGAACTAAGGAGGAGATTCATGAGATTGGCATGGTCAGAGATATCTGGTAGTCCAGACAGAAGTAAGTCACAAGAAAAAAAAGAAGTCATAAGACTCATTTCTACAGAAAGGAAGTGGCTAATTCAGGGTAGACAATAAAAACAGAATGAACAGAGGAGAAACAGAGTGAGAGACCACAACCAGTTTCACTATATGGTTACTTGTTTAAAGGTTTTTTAAAATTCATATTGGAGGGTCCCTGGGTGGCTCAGTCAGTTAGGCATCTGCCTTCACTCCGGTCATGATCCTGGGGTCCTGGGATTGAGCACTGTGTCAGGTTCCCTCCTGGGCGGGGAGTCGGCTTCTTCCCCTCTCTCTGCCCCTCTGCCCTGCTCATGCTCGCTCTCGCTCTCTCTCTCACTCTCAAATAAATAAATAAAATCTTATTAACTAATTAACTGATTGATTGGTTCATATTGGGACTGAATCCACAATATGTAAACTTGGCACTGCTGACGGAGGTCAGATCAGATATTCTCGAAAGCTTGTCTTCAAATGCCTACCCTAAATGTGGTGTACTGTGCTTTGGGACAGGGTGCCACCTGGTGGTCAATGGTAAATTTGTTTTCAAATTAGGGGTCAGTAAGCCAACCAAGTCAAAGGTCTAAACTGGTACAGTCCAATTTATCTGTAAAGCGAGCCACATATGTGGGAAGTATGTGGAGAACTGAGGACCATGTGGGTGCTAGCATGTGTTAGCAGTTTCTGTAGAAATGGGCAAAGGTTGTGGGAAGCATTTCTTGAGAATAGAGATGATGAGAGATGATTCTAGGTTTGACCCTAGATCCTTCCCACTAGGCCATTCATCTCATCTAAGAATCTGTTGAATGATCCACAAGCTTCAGGAACTGAGCCTTATTCTGGGCACCCAGCTTTTTCTTCAGGAATATTTTGGACCAGCTGTATTGACCTGAGGTCAGAGTGGGTAATGAATGAAGACTATTTGTGTTGAGGGTACTTAAGTGGAGCCCCAGAGTACTAGTATATATTATTTAACTCCAAGTTTAATGAGGGTCACCTGGGGCACCTGGGTGGCTCTGTTGGTTAAGCAGCTGCCTCTGACTCAGTCATGATCCCAGAGTCCGGGGGTCAAGTGCTGCATTGGGCTCCCTGCTCAGTGGAGAGCTGCTTCTCCCTCTGCCTCTGCCGCTCCGCCTGCTTGTGCGCGATCTCTCTCTATCAAATAAACACATTAAAAAAAAAAAAAGGTTGCATTCACCACCAACTCAGCCAGGCAGGCATCCCTCATAACCTCACCTTTTATGGTTCAGCATTCCTAAACACAAAGAGACTTGAAACCATTCACAATCTTGAGATGTACTGGTACAGACCTGCCTAATGGACTGGGAGTTCCAGAAGGAGGAGACACGACTATACTGAGAGACAGCAGGTTCTGGAAAGGAGAATGCTCACAGGACAGAAACCCTATTTAATTTACCCAGAGAGTGTCTGCATTTGGTTTTTCCTCCATCGGTACCTTCTCCTGACATATGTCTGCACAGCTATCATACTATGGAAGAAAGTTATATATAGCAAGATGTTGATTGTAACACTGAAATAGCAAAAACTTGGAAAATATCTCAGTAATTATGATCCCTATGGAACTCTTTAATATGGCTTATATGGCCAGGCATCTAGCTTCTCCCTGCCTCACGGACCTCATCTTGTGCTTTGTTCTCTCTGCTCAGGCCACACTGAACATGTGTTCATCCCTCACACGAGTATCCCTCCCACCGAAGGGCTTTTGCATCTGCTCTTCCTTTTTACCTTTTTAATTCTTCCCAACTTTCAGATCTCAGTCTCCTCAGGCTGTCCCTGACCTTCTGACAAAGAATCCCCAATCTTTAAGCTTTCCACTCTTACAAATATGTACTCTCAGAGCATTTTTCTCATCCTTCTGCCTCTCATTTGTCATGACATACATTCATATGTACATACACGCAACTGTTTTGATTAATGTCAGTAGCCTCCATTGGTGTGTAAGTAGACAGGGTCTGTGTCCAATTTCATTCTCTATTGCATCAACACCTAACACAATACATTCCATAACTATTTGTTTAATATGTATATCAGTGAATGCAATTCTTATTTGTGGTGATTTTCAAAATACTTTACAACTAATATGGCACGGACCCTTCTCATTCACCACTGGAGATAGCCATTAAATAACCAGCATAACTACACATGTCAACACCAACTATATATTAATCCTGACTATATTACAATACCAAGGGTTTTTTCTTCTTAAGTTTATTTTTTTAGTAATCTCTACACCCAATGTGGGGCTTGAACTCATGACACCGAGATCGAGAGTTGCATGTCTTCCGACTGAGCCAGCCAGGCGCCCCCCGATCCTAAGGGTTCTAACATAAACTTATTGCTTTCATTATGACCTATTACAGGATTTACATGGGACTGTAAATAATTAAATAATAAATTTAAAACACATGCAAAAATCAAATCAGATCTAGATCTATGTGCTGAGTTTGAACTAGATACTGAATCAGTTAGGATTAGTATCAGCTGCATGTAATAGAAAATCCAAATTAGGGGCACCTGGGTGGCTCAGTCAGTAAAGCATCTGCCTTTGGCTCAGGTCATGATCCCAGGGTCCTGGGATTGATCCCCACATCAGGCTCCCAGGTTAGCAGTGAGTCTGCTTCTCTTTCTCCTTCTGCCTGCCACTCCCCCTGCTTGTGCTCTCTTTCTGTCAAATAAATAAAACCTTTAAAAAAGGAAGGAAGGAAGGAAGGAGGGAAGGGAAGAAGAGAGAGAGAGGAAGGAAGAAAGGAAGAAAGAAAGAAAATCAATCCAAATTAACAATGAATAAGTTGAGGTGCCACTTGGGGTGCCTGGCTAGCTCAGTCAGAAGAACATGTGAGTCTGGATCTCAGTGTTGTGAGTTTGAGCCCCACACTGTGTAGAAATTATTTTTAAAAATGAACTTTAAAAAAAATGAGTAAGTCTTGCATGCAATAAGGTTTCATCATCACACATATACATATATTCACAAATCCAGTCTGGAATTAGTATGGAGACTCTAAGATATCATCAGGAACACAGGCTCTTTAAGCTTTCTGCCCCTGCCTCACTAGAACACTTGTCTTCATGGTCTAAGATGGCTGTTGGAGTTCCAGCCATCACATTTACATTCTAGACAGCAGGATGGAATAGTAGGTGAAAAGTAAGAGAGAGAAAAAGACATCTGCCATATGATTTTAATTCCTTGCATCTCACTGGCAAGAATTTAGCCATGTGGCTATACCTAGCTGCATGGGAGACTGGAAAAATGGGAGCATTTGATCTAGGCAGTTAAGTGACAAGCTAAAATCAGAGATTGTATGACTTTGGAAGATGAAGACAAGTTGGGGTAGGTGGTTAACAGTCTATACTTCAGACAGATTCACATATTACACTATTTCTTTTAATGGGAGGGAATGCATAGAAATTTAAGAAACTGGTTTAAGGGGTGGTTGGAAAGGGGTAGAAAGAAGAGGAGAATGGGAATGGAGTAATACAGATGAGGATGGAGTTATACTTCTTTTTTATTTTTAAGATTTTATTTATTTATTTGACAGAGAGAGAGAGAGAGAGAGAGCACAAGTAGCTAGAGCAGCAGGCAGAGGGAGAGGGAGAAGCAGGCTCCCTACTTAGCAGAGATCCCAATGCAGGGCTTGATCCCAGGACTCTGAGATCATGACCTGAACCAAAGGCAGAGGCTTAACCCACTGAGCCACCCAGGTGCACCTTCTTTTTTTCTTTTTTTAAGATTTTATTTATTTATTTGACAGAGAGAGAGAGATCACAAGTAGGGAGAGCAGCAGGCAGAGGGAGAAGGAGAAGCAGGCTCCCCATGGAGCTTCCCCAGATCACACTGTTTTGGGTTTGAATTGACCAATCCAGCCTTAGCCCAGAATCCCCAAAGCCCTCCCTACCCATGGAGAATGATAAAGGCATGTGCCTCAGGTCCTCTCTCTCTCTGCCTGCACCTGCCTTGACCTTCCCAAGTGCTCAAGTGGCCCCTTGCCCCATGCTGTGTACTTCCTCCAGATCTTGTGGGTAATAATCCTCTCTTTCAATTTCTCTCCTAATCTTTTGTTGAACCATGGCAACATTGACATCTTGCATTTCTTCAGCAAATATTAATTTAACAAAATTATAACAAAAACATATTCTGGACTTCTAGAATAAAGAAAGGAAACTAAGGAATTAGAGGTATAGTGCAAGAAACCACAGTGGAAGGGGAGATTTCCACAAGCAACATTAAGACACTGTAGACCCATTCACCAGTGAAACCAGTGAAGATTTTGTTAAAAACCAAACAAAAAATCAGTGTTTGTCTTTCCCCACCACTGCCACCAAGTCTCTGGGAGGTGAAGGCTCATGTGTGCTCCAGAATGGACTCCACCAGTAACCCACTGCCATGGCTGAGGAAGACATGGCGGATGGCAGTGGAATGGGTGTTGGGACTCTGCTTTGCAAGAGGTGCAGAAGACCATCCTCCTCCACAATGGCCTAGCATGTGGAATTTGCTAAGCAGCCAAAGCTTTAGACAAGCTCCAAGCTCACATTTGTGTGCTTGCATCCAGCTGGGATAACCCTATGTCTGTCAGTTTGGTGGAGGCCTTTGGTACTAAACCTCAAATCAACCTCATTAAGGCCAATGACAACAAGAAACTAGGGGGATGGGTAGATGGGTAGGCCTCTGCAAAGTTGACAAAGAGGGAAAACCCCACAAAGTGGTTCGTTGGAGTTGTATGGTGGTTAAGAGCTCTGGCAAAGAGTCTCAGACCAAGAATGTTATCAAGGAATACTTCACATGCTCAAAACGAACAAATAAAAAACTTGGTTCTTGTTGAAAAAGAAAAAAACAACAAAATCATTTAAAATCTCTAGAAATGGGGCACCTGGGTGGCTCACTCGGTGAAGTGTCTGCCTTCAGCTCAGGCCATGGTCTCAGGGTCCCAAGATCGAGTTCCGTGTTGGGCTCCCTACTCAGTGGGGGAACCTGTTTCTCCCTCTCCTCCCTGCTTGTGCTGTCTGTCACTATCTCTATCCCTCTCAAATAAATTTAAAAAGTTGTAAAATAAATAAAATTAAAATAAAGTCTCTAGAAATGGTCCCAAGGACATATAGCCCATAAAAAAATACTTACTAGAAAGAAATTAATTTACTAAAACAAAACAAAACAAAAACTACTAAAGTTGAGTACAAATACTAAGAGTCTATGGTATTTAAGCTGAGACCTGCTCCTCCTTACCCCACTCCCACTCAGCAAGATGAACACTCAAGAGCAGTACAGCCAAGAAAGAACATAGCACTCCCTCTCACCGCAGGGAGAGGGCTCACAGTTAGAGGGCTATTTCCTACACGCAGCAGGACATTAGCATTTCTGCCTGGTCCCCATCAACCTTTTGTGGAGGCTCACTTCTTGTGAGTATCACTGAGAAATGAGGACTCCTTTCTTCTGCCCAGGTCTCACTCACAGGACTGAGGCTCTACCCTGGATGTGGTGCCTCTGGGAGTCCACAGCTCTGATTGTCCTCACCTCTGCTCACCAGGCAGTGGTTCTGAGCCAGAAGAGGCAAGCCAGGAAGATGTGATATTACTACCCCCTCTCTACTGAGTGCTCAATTCCCAGGGCAAGAGTGTCACTGGGAGAGAAGTGTGCCACTGTCTCCCATCCCCACTTCAGAGTAATGGCTCAGAGATTTTGCCTAAGGAAAGAAGCAGGATGAAAAAGATAGCTCTTACTCTCTTCCCAAAGACACTGACTTCATCCGCTAACAGTGTGAAGAAGTTCAAGCCTGAGGGTTCTCTCAAAAACAGTGGAGATTGTGGTGACAGGCAACTAGGAGGAGAATGACATATTTATTAGATATACAGGCAAAGTATGGGCCAGCTAGAAAACCTGGGAAAGGGAGCAGGGAAGAGCCTGCCTGGGATCAAAATAAACTCAAATACTGCTCTCAAAAAACCATTCTGTCTGGGCACCTGGGTGGCTCAGTAAGTTGAGTGTCTGGCTCTTGACTTCAACTCAAGTCATGCTCTTAGGGTCCTGAGATCAAACCTTCTGTTGGCTCAGTGCTCCGCGCTTGGTGTGGAGTCCATTTGAGATCCTCTCTCTCCTTCTGCTCCTCCCTCAGCACATTCTCTCTCTCTGTCTCCCTTTCTCTCTCTCTTAAAATAAATAAATAAATAAAATCTTGGGGGGGAAAAAAGGATTTGATTTACTTATTTTTCTGCGAGACAGAGACAGAGAGAGAGAGCACAAGGGAGAAGGGCAGAGGCAGAGGGGGAAGCAGGCTCCCATCCGAGCAGGGAGCCCGATATGGGCTTGATCCCAGGACCCTGGGATCATGACCCAAACTGAAGGCAGATGCTTAACCACCTGAGCTACCCAGGTGTCCCACAATAAACAAAGTCTTAAAAAAAAAAATTCTAGTCTGTCAAAGGAGCCTGAACTGCACTGGTTTAGTCTGGAGAGCAATTTTTGCACCAGGCCTTTGCCAAAAATAATAGAGTAACCAGTGGGCAATATAGTGGAGTCTAACAGCGGTGCGGTCCAAGGAAGAGATATTAAAGAAAGCCCTGCCAAAACGTCCACATTCCAAAGTGACTATGGATGATGAGGGCAATATTAGAGGTTTACCACAGGTGAAGGGGAGGGTGGAGAGAGAGTAGAGTATGCTAAAATGATCCAGCCAGTCACTAAGCAAATAAGCAAATAACAATAGCAAGCCCTGTTGGAAGGGTTACTACGATATTATCGGAAATGTCCAGTTTCTGACCAAAAGAAAAAAATTATGGTACATGCAAAGAAACAAGAAAGCATGACTTAACACTGAAACAAAAAACAAAAACAAAAAAACAGGCAACACATACTGCACGTGAGAGCAACCAGATGTCAGAGTTAAAAAACCAAAACTTCCCAGTAGCCATTTGTTTCATGCTGGCTCTCTATAGGTTCATAGCTATATGCAACCTAGAGAGAGAGAAGGTCCTGGCTAGAAATGCCTGGGGACAATGCCATTTCCCCAGTGTGGATGCCAAACCAGCTCTTGTGGTTCTTATGACAGCAAGATGGAAGTCAGCAACAGCCATGAGGAAATGCTGGGAAAAAAAAATAAGGTTTATTGCTGACGACTCCTAGAGGGTTGGCACATGACTCATCTGGGGCTATACAGTGAGATCAGGGGTACAGACAGAGAACATGGTCCTGGGGTTTTGCCATTGCTGCAGTCAGGGGTGGGTTGCCTAGGGTTTTACAGGTTCATTCTTTATTGGTAAGTTTAAAACCTAAAAGCAGGAATTAAAGTGCATGAAGAGAAAAACATATCCCCTCAAACACTAGCAGACCAAGTGGCAATATATAAAAATGGTGCACAATGACCAAGAGAGATTTATCCAAGGAATGTGAGTTTGGCTTAATATAATTATTTTAATTATTTTATTTATTTATTTGCTTATTATTTTAATGCATCATATCACTAAAATGAAAAAAGAATCACATGATCATCTCAATAGACACAAAAAAGCATTTGGTAAAATTCAGCACCTTGTCAGGAAAACAAAACAAAACAAAACACTCAACAAACTTCAACAAACAGGGACAGAAGGGAACCTGACAAAAGAGTATCTATAGGGCACCTGGGTGGCTCAGTTGGTTGAGGGACTGCCTTTGGCTCAGGTCATGATCCTGGCGTCCCGGGATCGAGTCACACATTGGGCTCCCTGTTCAGTGGGGGATCTTGCTTCTCCCTCTGACCCTCCCCCTTCTCCTGCTCTCTCTCCCTCATTCTCTCTCAAATAAATTAAATTAAATATTTTTTTTAAAGAGTGTCTATGAAAACTCACAACTAACATATTTAACAACTAACATATTTAATGGCAAAAGACTGGATTTTGGGATGCCTGGGTGGCTCAGTTGGTTAAGTGTCTACCTTCAGCTCAGGTCATGATCCATGGGTCCTGGGATAGAATCCTACATCAGGCATCCTGCTCGGTGGGGAGCCTGTATCTCCCTCTGCCTGCTGCTCCCCCCTGCTTGTGCTCTCTCTCTGACAAATAAATAAATAAAATCTTAAAAAAAAGAAAGAAAGAAAGACTGGATGTTTTCCTCCTAGAATCAGGAATAAGACTAGGATGTCCACCTCACTCTTTCTGTTCAAAGTTGTAATAGAAGGTTCTAGTGAAGGAAGTTGGTCAAGGATAAAAGAACTCATCCAGACTGGAGGGGAAGAAGTAAAATTATCTCTACCCACAGATGATGTGGCCTTATATATAGAAAATCCTAAGGAATTACCTGAAAAACTATTAGAACTAAGAAACAGTTCTATTTTCATCAAAGCTACAAAAAAACAAGATCAATTTTTTCTATATACTTTCAATGAACAATCTGAAAATGAAATTAATAAAATAATTTCCTTTGAAATAGCATCAAAAAGAATACAACTCGGGTGCCTGGGTGGTTTAGTCAGTTAAACGTCTGCCTTTAGCTCAGGTCATGGTCCCAGGGTCATGCTGGATCCCAGGGCTCAGCAAAGAGCCTGCTTCTCCCTTTCCCTCTGCCTGCTGCTCTGCCTACTTGCACTCTCTCTCCCACTCTCTGTCAAGTAAATAAAATCTTTAAAAAAAAAAAAAGAAGAAGAAGATAACTCTTAGACACATACTCACAAAACAAGTATAATATTATATGTTGAGGGACGCCTGGGTGGCTCAGTTGGTTAAGCGGCTGCCTTCGGCTCAGGTCATGATCCCAGCGTCCTAGGATCGAGTCCCACATTGGGTTCATTGCTCAGCAGGGAGCCTGCTTCTCCCTCTGCTTCTGCCTGCCACTCGTCTGCCTGTACTCACTCTCTCTGACAAATAAATAAAATCTTTTAAATATTATATGTTGAAAACTATAAAACAAAACATTGCTGAAAGAAATCATAAGATATCTAAACAAATTGAAAAAATCCCATATTTTTATATATCAGAAGATCAGAAGACAATATTATAAAGGTGGCAGTTCTCCCCAAACTGATCTACAGATTCAATGCATTCTCTGTCAGAATCCCAGGTGACTTTGTAGAAATTTACAACTTGATTCTAAACTGCACATAGTATTACAAGAGCTTCTGAAAAGCTCAAAACATACTTAAGAAAGAACAAACATAGAGGACTCACATTTCCTCATTTCAAAATACACTACAAAGTAATGGTAATCAAGACAGTATGGTACTGGCTTAAGATTAGACATAAAAATCAATGAATAGAAGTGAGAGCCCAGAAACAAACCCATGTGTCTAGGGTTTATTTATTTAGTTATTTATTATTACTAACATATAATGTATTATTTATTTCAGCGGTACAGGTCTGTGATTCATCAGTCTTACACAACACACAGCGTTCACAACACATACCCTCCCCAATGTCTATCACCCAGCCACCTTATCCCCCTATCCACCTCCCCTCCAGCAACCTTCAGTTTGTTTCCTGAGACTTAAGTCATTTGTGGTTTGTCTCCTTGTCTGGTTTCATCTTGTTCCATTTTTCCCTCTCTTCCTCTATGAGCCTCTGCCTTGTTTCTCAAATTCCACGTATCAGTAAGATCATATAATTGTCTTTCTCTGGTTGACTTATTTCATTTAGCATAATAGCTTCTAGTTCCAACCACATCATTGCAAATGGCAGGATTTCAGTTTTTGATGGCTGCATAATATTCCATTGTATATATGAACCACATCTTTATCCATTCAACTGTTGACGGACATCTAGGCTCTTTCCATAGTTCAGCTATTGTGGACACTGTTCCTATAAACATTTGGGTGCACAGGACCCTTTGGATCACTACATTTGTATTTGGGGGGTAAATGCCCAGGAGTGAAATTGTGGGGGTCATAGTGTAGCTCTAGTTTCAACTTTTTGAGGAACCTCCATATTGTTTTCCAGAGTGGCTGCACCAGTTTGCATTCCCACCAACAGTGTAGGAGGGTTCCCCTTTCTCCGCATCCTCGCCAATATCTCTCGTTTTCTGACTCGTTAATTTTAGCCATTCTGACTACTGTGAGCTGGTATCTCATTGTGGTTTTGATTTTTATTTCCCTGATGCCAACTGATGTTGAACATTTTTTCGTATGTCTATTGGCCATTTGGGTGTCTACTTTGGAGAAGAACATAAGATTCTTGATCTCAAGGTCGTGAGTTTGAGCCCCACATTGGGGGTTGAGATTACATTAAAAATTTTAAGAGGTAGCTCAGCTGGTTAAGCATCTGACTCTTAGTTTTGGCTCAGGTCATGAATTTGGGGTTATGAGATCAAGCCCTGCATTGGGCTCTGAACTGAGCAGGGAGTCAGCTTCAGATTCTGTCCCTCCCTCTCCTCCTGCTCCTCTCCCTTCCTCACGCTTTCTTTATTTCTTTTTTTTTTTAAGACTTTATTTATTTATTTGACAGGGAGAGACACAGCGAGAGAGGGAACACAAGCAGAGGGAGTAGGAGAGGGAGAAGCAGGCCTCCTGCCCAGCAGGGAGCCCGATGCAGGGCTTAATCCCAGGACCCTGAGATGGTGACCTGAACTGAAGGCAGAAAGGAAGACACTTAATGACTGAACCACCAAGGCACCCCTTAAATAAATCTATAATTTTTTTTTTCACACCTTCTTGAGGTTTTTTATTTTCTTTACCTTTTTCATGCCATGAATTCGTAGGGAATGGGTTCCAGCAATTCGGGCTCCTTTCCACTGGTTCTCACAAAATGTGTTTCTCTGCGTGGGGCAGGCTGGCACTTCAGTTGAACACAAGTACCTTTCTCTTTGGCTTCCTTTTTCTGGTCATATTCCTTCATACGCTTCAGGAAGCTATCTCAGCTCTTTGAGTGTTTAATATGCTCAATGCATACATTAATTCTCTTGGCAAGAATCTTGCCCTTAACTTGTTTGTTTACAACAATGCCAACAGCATGTTGAGTAACATTGTAGACTCTTCCAGTTTGTCATGGAAAATTTGTGGGACATTCCTTTTTGAACAGTGCCCATTCTCTTCATGTCCCCAATATCATCTTTCTTGTAGATTCCCATGTATGTGGCCAAAGGAACAACTCCATGTTTTCTAAAAGGTCTAGAGAACATATAGTGGGTATCTCTCCTTTTTCCCTTTGTGTTGGTCATTTTGGCGAATTACTGGATGATGGTTGTTCCAGATTAAAGGAAAGCAAAAATTTTTAAAACTAAAATATAAATGGGGTGCCTGGGTGGCTTAGTTGGTTAAGTGACTGACTCTTGGTTTAGGCTCAGATCATGATCTCAGGGTCATGGGATCTAGCCCCATGTCATTGGGTTCTGTGTTCAGAGAGAAATTGGCTAAAGGTTCTCTCTATCCTCTCCCCACGCTCTCTCTCTCTCTCCCTCTTTCTCTCTCTCTAAAATAATAAATAAATCTTTAAAATAATATATAAGAAATAAATAAAATAAAATATTAAATATTAAAATTTTCTTTTCTTTTTTAAAAGATTTTATTTATTTACTTGACACACAGAGAGAGATCACAAGTAGGCAGATGCAGGCAGAGAGGGGAAAGCAGTCTCTCTGCTGAGCAGATTGCAGGAGCCTGAGATCATGACCTGAGCCACAGGCAGAGGCTTTAACCCACTGAGCCACCCAGGTGCCCCTAAAAATTAAATTCTTAAAATTAAGAACATTAAAATGGACAAAGAAGGGCAACTGGCTGGTTTAGTTGGTAAAACATGTGACTCTTGATGTCAGGATCATGAATTAGGGCCCCATGTTGGGCGTGGAAATTATTTGAAAAAAATTAAAAATAAAATAAAATGGGTAAAGTAGGGGTGCCTGGGTGGCTCAGTGGGTTAAAGCCTCTGCCTTCGGCTCAGGTCATGATCTCAGGGTCCTGGGATCAAGCCCCACATCGGGCTCTCTGCTCAGCAGGGAGCCTGCTTCTCTCTCTCTCTCTCTCTCTCTCTGCCTACTTGTGATCTCTGTCTGTCAAATAAATAAATAAAATCTTTAAAAAAATAAAATAAAATGGGTAAAGTATTCTTATTCTTAACATCTTCAAAGTGGAGATAACCCAAATGACCATCACTTGATGAATTAATAAGCAAAATGTGGTATTCACAAACAAGGGAATATTAGTCAGCCATGAAAAGGAATGGAGTGCTGATATATGCTACAATAATGGACAAATTTTGAAAACATGCTAAGTGAAAAAAGCCAGTCACAGATGGCATACATTGTATGATTCTCTTTGTGTGAGGTGTCTAGAAAAGGCAATCCTCAAATAGTCAATTTGAGACAGAAAGCAGATTAGTGATTGCCAGGAGCCAGGACATGGGAGAGCAGGAGAGAACCAGTAATGCTTTCTTTAGGGAGTGATGGAATGTTCTGGAATTAGATAGTAGTGATGGTTGCACAACTTTGTGAGATACTAAAACCCACCAAACTGTACACTCTACGTGGACTAATTGTATGGTATATGAATTATATCTCAATATAGCTATTTCTTTAAAAAGGAAGCAAGGATGAGCAAAGATACTGGAGAACATGAGGGTATATCTAAAACACAAACATAACAACAGCTAAATAAGGGATTAAATTCATGGTAGAATTAAAAAGCAAACAAATCATTGGGGTTGTGGGCTTCCACAGGCACACATGGAATAATTTTAATTTCAAAAAGGGTAAGGACTGCAGTTGATTAAAACATATTGAATATATAAAAAGTCTTGAGTTCAGAATAATTTTTTTAGAAAGGAAATAGTCCTGGAGATAGCCAGGCGATCAACTTATTCCTCTGAAAATTGTTAATTATGGGGAAAGAACTAAACGTTTCTGCTTTTCTAATACAAATAAAACTTCAGTATAACCTAGTACCCCGTGGATAAGGGAACCTGTTTCAGTACAGAAGAATTCTAGATAGGGCTGGGACTAGGGTAAGGTGAATCAAGGTCCTTGGGTAGAAAATTTAAGGAGGTACTTGCTTAGCCCTGATTCTAGGCATATCCAAGTTAGAAAATTGTTTCAACCATTAGTGAAATAACTGATCCAGGCACTAGTCATTAATGCTGCTAAAACAACTATAAGAAAAACTGATAGGAAATGTATAAAAACAGGTTGTCACCAACCAAACTCAACAATCAATCTTACAGTCACAAAAAGTGAGGAAACCAGCATCCCATGCCTCCTGATGTGGGTTCAGAAAGTACACAGCCCCGCTTAGTGAGGATTCTCAGGAAAAAAAATTTAAATCATATTGAAGTCAAACCGGGGCACCTGGCTGGTTCAGTCAGTGGAACATGGGACTCTTGATCTCGGGGTTGTGAGTTTGAGCCGCACGCTGGGGGTAGAGATTACTTAAAAATAAAATATTTAAAAAAGAATTATAATATCGCAATCAAAACTTTAAAACTGACCCCTAGTCCACAGCAAATATTGAGCATAAAGGATGCAGTCCACAAGGAAGCAATATACAAGATGTCAAAGGAGGGACTTTATATTAGACTCTAATTTCATCAGCAAGTCAATGAAAGGAAAAATAAAAGGGGAGGGGACTGTTCTAGATTAAGAGAAACATAAGACTTGAAAGACTTATGAGAAACACAAGAGACATAACAACCAAATAAAGCGGATCCTGTTTGATCTTGATTCTAAACAGAAATTACAAAAAGAATTTTTATTACAATTGAGGAAATTTGAGTATGGCTGGGTAATTGAATAATATTAAATAATTATTTGCATTTTGTTAGATGTGATAATGGCATTGTGGTCACGCAAGAAAATATTTAAAGATTTCTTTTTGAGTTGCATACTGAAGTATTTAGAAGTGAATGGTAAAATGTTCAGGATTTGCTTTAAAATACTCCAGCAAAAAATACAACGGAGGGAAGGAGTGGATGAAACAAGTCTATGGTTAAATGAAGCTAGGGGATGGGCACGTGGGGTTTGTTATACTTTCTAGTTTGGGACACATTTGGAAAGTTTCACGGTAAAAATCCTGAAAATATGGGTGCACCATTATTCAGCTAAATCCCACTGTAGGTAGTATATACCCTAGAGAAACTCTTATGGCTATGCACATGTTCAAGAGGGCTTGTGCTTTGTAAAATGCAAACTGGAGATGAGTTCAATGTCTGTGAATAAAAGAAGAGATAAACAGGGTAAAGTGTCAGCAGCCATACCCCATTCCTCCTAGTTAACAAAATCCTGATTTTATTTATCCGTCACAGAAATATTTTGTGACTGCGGTGTGATGGATCCAAGGCATGAGTTGGAATCTCATTTCTTCTTATCAGTAATTGATGCAGTGGCAGGCGGGCCACAACTTTGCCAATGAGAACAAAGGGAAATTTGGGTGAGAGTCTAGGGAAATTCCACCATACCTCATTGATGCCAAGGCACACAATCTTTCTTTCATTTCTAAAGCTGGCAGGCTTCTCACAGTTGATAGCCTCTCACAAGCACTGTCGTGGGATGGCTGGTGTGTTCGTCAACCCTGCATGTGTACAAACATGATCTGAAAACCTACCCTTTATGACATCTTGTAAGATGCAGAAAGAAAGTACTAGAATTACAACTTGCAGAATGGGTCTTCCACATTCTGTGAGGAGATGCAACACAGCCAGTGTTCTTTAGGGCACAGAAGGTAACATTATGGGGGAAAGCATGGACATGGAAGGTGCTGATTTGAAAATTGATTTAGAGTGGAACTCTAGTGAGAAGACATCCTGAAAATACCCTTAATTTATTTCACTTCTATGTTCCTATTTTGTGTACTGAAGAGTAATATATAATTCTAAAAATTTTGTGTCTAAGTTTAAAGGGCTATTTTTAAGAGTATAAAACAAAAATTTTAAGGGATAAGAAAGCATTTTCAGTTTTAAGTGTTGGAATTGTGGGATTTTTAGTAGTTAAAAAAATGTGTGCCTTATCATTGATGGAATGTGGTTGCTATCTTTCAGAGAATAAGGCTAGAAAATGGGAATTCTTCTTTGCTCCCCTTCCTCCCCTTCCTGCTTTGGACTGGCAAGCAAGAGCACAGCTGTGGCAGTTATTTTAGGACCACCAGGGGAAGACAAAAAAGGATCCCAGGAAGGCCAAATGCATCCTGACATTGCTGAGTCGCTAATCTAGAAATGGAACATCCTACTTGCAGATTTCCATCAATGAGATAATTAATGCCTATCTTACTTATAAGACTTTTACTTAGGAATCATGCTACAAAAGTATACTGAAGTGATAATCATGTAGTAGAATACTGAACAGCATAAAATACACTATATAGCTTAATATAAATTATATTTTGTATATTTTAACACGTATTTATATAAATACATTTTATATGAATACTATGTATTTTATAAATACATATTTTGATATCAAAACTATGGTGTTGGGTTATAAAGAGAAAGTTTCAGAATAATAACTGTGCAATACTTATATAAAGTTGAATGATTAATAATGTGTTATTTATATGTTTTAAACATGGACTAGAAAGATACATACTGTCTATAGCATAGTGGATATCACTGGGAAGGGAGTAAAGGAAATGCAATCAGGAAGGGAACATAAACTGGACTCATCTGTTCCAATAATGATTTGCATATTTTTTAAAAGAATATTCAAAGCAAATGTGGCAAATACTAACTTTGTAATGAATATCTTTTTTTTTTTTTAAGATTTTACTTATTTATTTGACAGAGATCACAAGTAGGCAGAGAAGCAGAGAGAGAGGAGGAAGCAGGCTGTCCGCAGAGCGGAGAGCCCGATGCGGGGCTCGATACCACGAGCCTGGGATCATGACCTGAGCCGAAGGCAGTGGCTTTAACCCGCTGAGCCATCCAGGTGCCCCGCAAATACTAACTTTGTTAAATCTGAGTGGTAAATAAACTTGTCATATTCTTCATTTTTTGTTTGTGAAACAAGCTCATAATTATGATGATGGGGATTTAAAAACCCTGGTTACTTAGTTTTCCCGTGTTTATAATTGAAATAATCTCAAAGCCATATTTTAGAGAATAAAAGTATGTTTAACACACAAACATTTTTTTCCTCACTTGTAAATTAGAAATGTCCACTGAAGGTGGAGCCAAAGAGTCATGAAAAACACTAGGCTATATGATAGACTAATTCTCTCTCTCTCTCTCTATCTCTCCCTCCCGCCTTTTTTAAAATTTATTTATTTATTTGACAGGCCTAGAGAGAGCATAAGCAGGGGGAATGGTAGGCTCCCCGGTGAGCAGGGAACCCCATGCAGGACTTGATCCCAGGACTCTGGGATCATGATCTGAGCTGAAGGTTCAACCAACTGAGCCACCCAGGCACCCCCAGACTAATTCTCTTAAAGGTACTAGATATAATTGTGAAATCCCACGTGTATTATTAAGACTTCCAGCAACAGTATCTTGTATTTGCATATTAGTGGTTCAGAAATAATGATAAAGACACAAATCTAAATGCCATTTGTAGGATGCCTCCAGAAGGAATATTGAACCTCCTTTAGGAGGGCTTAGGATGAGGAGAGACTCCCCAGCTCAGTATGTTTCTTCTAAGTCTTTAGCCAAAGGATTTTTTTAAAGATTTTATTTATTTATTTGACAGGCAGAGATCACAAGTAGGCAGGCAGAGAGGCAGGCAGAGAGAGGGGGAAGGCAGACTCCCCGCCAAGCACAAAGCCCTATGTGGGGCTCGGTCCTGAGCCCAAGGCAGAGGCTTTAGTCCACTGAGCCACCCAGGCGTCCCTGCCAAAGGATTTCTATTGGTCAGAGTCTAACTAGGAAAACAGAAACCACTCTAAGCATTGAAAAAAGGGGGGGGGAAACCCCAGAGGGAACCTCATACAGGGAATTGGAGGGAGGAGCCCGGAAACCCGGCTAGGCAAGGAGGCATCTCAGCCCTCAAAAGAGCCGGACCCCACTATTGCCCCCTGCTGGAACAAGGCGGGGAAAGAAAGGAAGCTGCAGAAAATCATCAAGTCCAAGGGCTGGGGTCATTGAGCAAATCCCTGTTGAGGGATGAAGAATTTGCCAGAAAGACTACTTGAGGCAGAGAAAGAAGAGGAGAAGTACCCCTGGTTTCTCCCTTCCTGTTGCCTTCCGAGTTCCCAATGATGCCTCTCATTGGCTGGACTTGGCCAGAAATCAGCTAACTTGGGAGCGTGGGAAATAGCCCATAGGAGTCAGCCCGGTGATACAAGGCAGAGCAGAGCAAGGGCAAAAATGAGATCTGAGGGCAGAGAGGATCCACCCATTAGTTGTAAACTTAAGCAGTTATCGTTAAATTTTCTTGTTTCTCATATTTCTTTTCAAAATGGTTCTTGCACACCTGGGTGGCTCAGTCAGTTGGGTGTCTGCTTTCAGCTCAGGTCATGATCCTGGAGTCCCAGAATCCAGTCCTATATCCCGCTCCCTGCTCTATGGGGAGTCTGCCCCTCCCTCTGACCCTCCCCGCTCTCATGCTTTCTCCCTCTAGCTCTCTCTCTCTCTCTTAAATAAATAAAATCTTTAAAAATAATAATGACAAAATAAAATGGTTCTCAACTCCTGGATACCTTGAGTTGCCAGATTTAGGCAATGGGAGGGGAGACATGGGATGCCAGTTGAATCTGAATTTCAGATAAACAATGCAATATTTGGAATATATTTATAACAATAATATTTATCCAAAATTCAAATTTAACTGGGCATCCTGTGCTTAAAATTGTGTCTCGCACTCTGTATACAATATACCTAGTATAACTCTAAATGAAACACTTAAAAAGCAAAACTAACTTATACACCCAACTATACAAAACCAGAATTTATCCTAACTTGTACATCTGTAAGACAATAGGAAAGACTATTTCACAAAATTGGATAATGCCACTGTGCTGCAAACATTCTGGTGACATAGCCTTTGGATACAGGGCCACACATAGGGTAAAGCAAGTGAAGCACTGACCTTGGGTGCAAAATTTAATGGAGTGTCAAAAAACTTAGAAAGCAATTAAGATAAACATATATAAATGTAATATTTTGAAATAAAAGTGAATACAAAAAAATCCACAAGGAACAAAAAATTGAAAATTTTAATATAACGGGATCAGTAACAGTGCTGTGCTGAGACATACTGAAACCTGAGAAAAAAGGAAGAATCAGTATTTACTTTAAACCCATCTTTACTTAAAGTATTGATATACTGCTTATCATGAATATATTAATTCCTGATTTTTAAAAATATCACCTTAAAATATTATTCGTCTTGATTACTGAATTTTTTGGCACTTCCTTATATTTTTCCACTTGAAGTGAGTGTTTAGCACTGTTTGGATCCATTACAGGGTCATACAAAATTCACCAGATTTGGGTCAAATGATTACTGGCACACTTTAAGTTAACAAATAGTTTTGTCTTAGAAGCTTGATTTGAATAGATTGTGAATGAAAAGTTAAGTTGGGACAGGAGCTTGATGTCAATCCCTTTGGATGTAACTGCTTTGGCAAAAAAGGTAGAAATATATGCTTTCACATTTTTGAAATATTTCTTGGTAATTATGTATTCACTGTGATGAGTTGTTTGCAAAATAATTTGTAGTTTCCACCAGAAATTTGATTATGGGAATAACACTTGATTTAGCTCTTTGTATCATTAAAAAAAAAAAAAAGTCCAGATCTAGAGTCCAAGAACTCTTTCCAAGTTCCAGTTCTGACACTTACTAGCTGAGCAAAATTATTCATAGGTTTACTTCTTTTTTTTTTTCATAGGCTTACTTCTTGGAGCCGCAATTTCCTCACCCTTAAAATGGGTTTGAATACCATATTACAACAATATTGAGGACGAAAAGAAACGATCATTGCAAAACCTCTTTAAGAAACTGTACAAGAGGGATGCCTGGGTGGCTCAGTTGGTTAAGCGACTACCTTCGGCTCAGGTCATGATCCCAGCATCCTGGGATCGAGTCCCACATCGGGCTCCTTGCTCGGCAGGGAGCCTGCTTCTCCCTCTGCCTCTGCCTGCCACTCTGTCTGCCTGTGCTCGTTCGCTCTCTCTCCCTCTCTCTCTGACAAATAAATAAATAAAATCTTTAAAAAAAAAAAAAAGAAACTGTAAAAGAGGGGTGCCTGGGTGGCTCAGTGGGTTAAAGCCTCTGCTTTTGGCTCAGGTCATGATCCCAGAGTCCTGGGATAGAGCCCCACATTGGGCTCTCTGCTCTGTGGAGAGCCTGCTTCCTCCTTTCTCTCCCTGCCCGCCTCTCTTGCCTACTTATAATCTCTGTCTGTCAAATAAATAAATAAAATCTTTAAAAAAGAAAAAGAAACTGTAAAAGAGGGGTACCTGGGTGGCTCAGTGGGTTAAGACTCTGCCTTCGGCTCAGGTCATGATCTCAGTGTCCTGGGATCAAACCCCGAATGGGGAATCTGGGTTGCTCAGTCCATTGAGCATCTGCTTTCAGCTCAGGTCATGATCCCACCATCCTAGGATCAAGCCTGACATCCGTGTTAGGCTCCTGCTCAGCAGGGGAGTCGGCTTCTCACTCTGCTTCTCCCTGCCCCTCTGCCTGCTCATGCTCTCTATCTCCTTGTCAAATATAAAAATAAAATCTTTTTTAAAAAATAAAAAATCTATCTCTGGCTAAACAAAGACATTCTGGAAGGAGAAAAACTGGATGACAAGGTTGCTGTGGCATTTGCCTCAGAGGCAATTACGACTTGGGAATAGAGTGGCAGTGAGAATGGAAGGATCCATCAAATGGAGGAGGTTGAATCCACAGACCTCGGTTGGTTGGTTGAACCAGATGGAGAATGAAGAATTGGGAGATGGTGTTTCAGTTACCTATTGTTACACCCTCAAATTTAGCCATTTAGAAGAAAAACTTGTACATCCACATGCAAAAGAATAAGGTTGGGGAGAACTTGGGTGGCTCAGAAGGTTAAGGATCTGACTCTTAATTTTGGCTCAGGTCATGATCTCAGGGTCATGAGATTTAGCTCCGTGTGGGGTTCTGAGCTGGGTGTGGAACCTGCTTAGAACTCTCTGTCTCCCTCTCCACCTGCTCTCCCCCCCCCTTTTTTTTTGAGAGAGCGGGCATATGTTTGAAAGGGAGAGGCAGGGAGAGACAGAGGGGAAATGGAAGACAGAAAATCTCAAGCAAGCTCTATGCCCAGCACAGAGCCCAGCCCAGGGCTTGATTTCACCACTCTGATCATGACTTTACCTGAAATCAAGAGTCAGATGCTTAACTGACTGAAATAATAATAAAATCTTTAAAATAAGGCATCCCCTGGGTGGCTCAGTTGGTTAAGCGGCTGCCTTCGGCTCAGGTCATGATCCCAGCATCCTGGGATCGAGTCCCACATGGGGCTCCTTGCTCGGCAGGGAGCCTGCTTCTCCCTCTGCCTCTGCCTGCCTCTCTGTCTGCCTGTGCTCACTCTCTCTAACTAATAAATAAATAAAATCTTAAAAAAATTTTTTTTAAAATAATAAAAAAAATAAAATAAAATAAGGCATCCCTTAAAAATAAAATCTTTTTTAAAAAATTTAGAAATTGGTAATGAGGGGCACCTGGGTGGCTCAGTGGGTTAAGCCTCTGCCTTCAGCTCAGGTCATGATCCCAGGGTCCTGGGATTGAGCCCCGCACCAGGCTCTCTGCTTGGCAGGGAGCCTGCTCCCCCCCCCACCCTTCCACCCTTGCCTACTTGTGATCTCTGTCTGTCAAATAAAGAAACAAAATCTTTAAAAAAAAAAAAAAAAGGGCACCTGGGTGGCTCAGTGGGTTAAGACTCTGCCTTCAGCTCAGGTCGTGATCTCAGGGTCCTGGGATCGAGCCCCACATCGGGTTCTCTGCTTGGCGGGGAGCCTGCTTCCCTTCCTCTCTCTCTGCCTGCCTCTCTGCCTACTTGTGATCTCTGTCTGTCAAATAAATAAATAAATCTTTTAAAAAAAGAAGAAATTTGTAATGACTGTACAACATCATGAATGTACTAAAAACCACAGAATTGCAAACTTTACAAGGGTGAATTGTATGGTATGCTAATTATATCTTAATTTTTATTTTTTTATTTTTATTTTTTTTTATTTGTTAGAGAGAGAGAGAGAGAGCACAGGCAGAGGCAGAGGGAGAAGCAGGCTCCCTGCCGAGCAAGGAGCCTGATGTGGGACTCAATCCCAGGATGCCGGGATCATGATCTGAGCCGAAGGTAGCCGCTCAACCAACTGAGCCACCCAAGCGTCCCTATATCTTAATTTTTAAAATTAGATTTAAAAAATGCAACAACAATGCCTTAGTATTTTTTTGCCTTTCTGGGGGTTGACTGAGCAGTTTTTCTACTTGGTATGGTATTAGATGGGATCATTCATGTAATTCCCTTTTAATTCATGGTATTAGATGGGATCATACATTGAGCTGGTAGCTGAGTTGAGTTGGAAGATTCAAGAAGGCTTCATTCTTGGGGTGCCTGGGTGGTTCAGTCAGGTGAACGTCCAACTCTTGGTTTCAGCTCAGGTCATGATCTCACTGTCCTGGGATCAAGCCTGGTGTCAGGCTCTGTGCTCAGCACAGTCTGTTTGGGATCTTCTCCCTTTCCCTCTCCCTCCCCCTCTACCTCTCTCCCAGCTCACACATGCTCACTGTTTCTCAAATTAATTAATTAATTAATTAATTAATTTTTAAAAAAGAAAAGAAGAAGACTTTATTCTTATGTCTGGAACCTTGGTGCTGGCTGTCAGTTGGGGCATCTTGGGTCTCCTTCATGTAGTTTCTCTCCAGCAGGATAGCCTGAGCTTCCTTACACCTTGGTGGCAAGAACAAGAGAAGAAAAGTGGAAGCTGCAATACTTTTGAAGGACTAGACCCAAACCTGGTTCACCGTCCCTTCTGCATTCTATGGGTCAGAGCAAGTCACAGCTTGGTTTCAAATAAATAAATAAATATTTTTTAAAATTATGTGTGTGTGTGTGTATGCTGTATGATCCATTTGTATGAAATCTGAATACAGGTGAAACTAATCCATGGTGTTAGCCATCAGTATAATGATTATCCTTGTGGAGAAATGGAGGAGGCATGAGGGGGGCCTCTAGTTACAGATAGTTTGTTGTCCTTTCTCTGGGTGCTAGTTATGTAGATATATTGAAACTTCAATAAACTGTACTTACGATTTGCACACTTTTCTATATGAACGTTAATGTAAATAAAAGAGTTTTTTTTTTAGTGGGCAACCACTTAAAAGGGACACAGGATCCTACTGAAAAAGCTCCTAATTAATAAAGCTGAAACAATTTCAGCAACAAAATAACAATATTGGATTGTAAATATAGTCATGAGTCCATACTTATGAGATTTATGATTAAATAAGTAACTAAATGGGGGAGAAGAGACAAATATCCCTTAGAGAAGATTATCTACATACACACTCCTCACTGCAGGAGGTAGAATCTAAAACATCCTCCACGCCCCAACCTAAGTGTGAACTGCACTTAATGACTCATTTCCAAAGAGTAGAGTGTGGAGGTAATTTAACAGACCCTACCTGAGCCAGGTGATCACAGTTAACATCATCATTTGCTAGCATGTACTCTTCACTTGATATGATGGGAATGGCAAGTCACCTCTGGTTTTCCTCCTAAAAACCCATAATCCTAGTCTAACTGTAACTGAACTTAATGGGTGGTACACTTGGGATGCACAAATCCCAAAGAAGCATTGAAAGCAAAGAATCTTTTTTTTTTTCAAACTTTTAAAAGATTTCATTTATTCATTTGAGAGAGAGAGGAGAACACAGAGGGAGAGTGAGGAGAAGCAGACTCCCTACTGACCAGAGAACCTGATGCGGGACTTGATCCTAAGACCCTGAGATCATGATCTGAGCCAAAGCAGATGCTTAACCAACTGAGCCACCCAGACACTCCAAGAACAAAGAACTTTCTATTACTTGTTATATGTAAGGAGACAGTTCTCAAAGCACTATCTTCCCATGGATTAGTACAGGATGCTTTTGGTCACTGTCTTAGTGGCAGGACAGGTAGCTTGCATATAGATTAAGAAACTTATACATATTCTATTATTCAGACTCTTTGCTTCAACTATGCTTGTCTAACACATTAACATGCTAGTGCATATAGGTATGTTCAAAAAATGGCAGAAAACCCCGCCTATAGGAGTAGATATTAGTACTCTAATGAACTAAAGGCAACTTCAAGACAAATCAGGGGGATAAATAATAATAATAATAAGCAAACAAATAAATAATGGAGCTCTTGGCTGGTTCAATTAACAGAGCATGTAGCTCTTTGATCTCAGGGTTGTAAATTCAAGTCCCATGTTGCGTATAGAGATTACCTAAGAATAAAATCTTCTTGGGAGCACCTGGGTGGTTCAGTCCGTTAAGTGTCCAACTCTTGATTTTGACTCAGGTCATGATCTCAGGTTTGTCAGATCAAGCCCTGTGCCAGGCTCTGTGCTGGGTGTAGAGGCTGTCTAAAATTCTTCCTCTCCCTCTCTAAGAACAACAATGACAGCAGCAGCAGAAGCAACAACAATAATAATGGTAATAAAAAATACAATCTTAAAAAAGACAATTCAGTGGGGCTTCTGCGCAGATCCTCAGCTCCAGTCCCTCTCAAACTGGCTCATGTAAGGGGCTACCAGGTGAAACACCTGGCTGGATAGTCTCCTTGGCTGGAACTGCTGATTCTGCAAAACGAAACACATTCCTTCCTTGTTTTTGTCCCTTCCCCCTCCTTCTTCTGCTGAGAGCTTTTAGCCCTCTGATTGAAGTAACTCCCCCGCTGCATCCTTGCTAATTGGGGCAGGGGTGTCCTGAGAAGGTAGACCCTGTTGACTGAAGGCCCATGAAGTTAGCAGGTGTCCTGGTGCCACTTTGTCTGATCCTCTGTAGGTCTTTTCCATTTTCAAGACACTTGGAATCTAAAATGTACCTTTTTTCTTTATGTTAAAGATTTCATTAGGTATATTTGGTAATTATATCTCTATGGTAGTGTTGATTAACTACTTGTCCCACAGGTTGCTTTTTTTTTTAAGATTTTATTTATTTGACAGATCACAAGCAGGCAGAGAGGCAGGCAGAGAGAGAGAGGAGGAAGCAGGCTCCCTGCTGAGCAAAGAGCCCAATGCGGGGCTCGATCCCAGGACCCTAGGACCATGACCCACCCACTGAGCCATCCAGGCGTCCCTCACAGGTTGCTTTTAAAGATAAAGCAGGCATTTCTATCCCTTGAAGTTAGGCCTATGTGTTCCTTGTTTGGTCCAGCTGTGCCTGGGGATAATTTGACTGCTTCTGTTCTGAATTGACAAGATGAAAGTCTGGGTGCCAACTTCATAAACATGAACAAAATAAATCAAATCAGATGTGCATTCTTCAAAAGTCCTGACCAGTACTCCTTAAAGCTGTCAAAATCATCGAGGACAGGAAAAATCTGAGAAACTATCACAGGCAAGACGAGCATAAGAAGACATAATGAATGTAACGTGGTGTCCTTGAGAGAATGCTGGAACAGAATGGGGGCATTGGGGAAAACTGGTGAAATTTAAAAATATATTTTAAGAAATATTTTAAAATAATTA
>RCUC01124573.1:0-21016 GCA_003697995.1 Taxidea taxus jeffersonii | reverse complement strand
AAAAATGAACTATTGGGATTTCATCAAGATCAAAAGCTTTTGCACAGCAAAGGAAACAGTTAACAAAACCAAAAGACAACTGACAGAATGGGAGAAGATATTTGCAAATGACATATCAGATAAAGGGACAGTATCCAAAAATCTATAAAGAGCTCAGCAAACTCAACACCCAAATAGCAAATAATCCAATCAAGAAATGGGCAGAGGACATGAACAGATATTTCTGCCAAGAAGACATCCAGATGGCCAACAGACACATGAAAAAAAATGCTCCAAAAGTGCACCCTCAAGGTGGGAGAGCAGGCAGGCTCTGTAAGATGGATCCCATCCTAGGTGGTTTGGGGATTAGATATTATTGGGTCTCTTGAGGCTGGGAGAAGCTGAGAGGTGCAGAGTGGGGTGGTCTCTACTGGAGGCTGCCTCCAGGCCACAGCGGGACCCCTCCCACACATTGGGAGGGGGAGTTCTTGACCCTACAAGGTTTGCACTGGAACCCAACATGGCCACCTTTCTCCATGAAGCTGGAGGTGGGTCTCTACCTATAATGCAAATGCACTATAATGAGTCTGGGGGCTTCCTTGGGGGTAGAGGTGGAAGAGGAGAAGTGCAGTGCTCTGTACTTGTGGCTCTTCATTTGTCAGGCCCAAGGTCTTGGAAGTCACAAGGTCAGGACGTTGCGTGCCACCCCGCACCCCTGACTTTTAATGGGTAGCTTATTTGCCACCATCCTTGCCTGGAACTCACAGCTCTGTCATCCCCTTCAAGGACTTGGGACCCTGCCTCGGACGTCCCTTCCACTGCTCATAACCTAGATTCTACCTAACAATTCCATTAGTTCGATGGAGGGACTTTAATGAAGGAACTACTTACAGATGCCTGAGACAAGTGAAAACAAAGGAGTAGGGGACTGGCAGCGGGTGGTACAGCGGTGGGAGAAATGGTGTTTTCAGAGCTCAGGAACACAGGGGTTCTGACACCAGAGCACAGAGTCGGGGCCCTGGTGGGAGCTTTTAACTGGAGAAGCAGGAGCTGAAGCATGGGGGAAGTGTGAATTAACACCTAGTCTCTCTTGCCCTCCAAGCTCTGCAGCTGTTTCCCATAGACAGGACTCAGGGGAAGAAAAAGGAAAGTCTCAGCCTCCCCAAGGGGCACACAGCTGAGGAGAGAACAGAAGAAGGGTGGGAAATGTACATAGGCTCTTATTACATCTGCAATCTTCAATTTACTTGAATTTTGTATGTGTTTCCCCTCTTTACACATTAGATGAGGGATCATTAAAACACAGCAGAAAGACTGCTGTGAAATAACCTTGCTGGGACAAGTATAAGTAGAATAGATCTACTCTTCTAAATCCATGAGCTTCATCACTCACGACTGATTTCTCTTGGTTAAGAGTTGATCTCATAGCAAATTCAAGTATACAACACAGTATTATGAACTAGAGTCTCCGTGTTGCACATTAGATCCCCAGAACTTATTCCTCTTACAAAGTAAAGTTTGGGGACTCTTTTTAGATTGGGGGATAAAGGGAGAGAGAGAATCTCAAGCAGGCTCATCCCACAACCCTGAAATCATGACCTGAACCAAAAGCAAGAGTCCTACGCTTAGCTGATTGAGCCATCTAGGAGCCCCTAGAGGAAGGTTTTTAAAAATGGTAGCTCTGCAAAAAAAAGGTAGCTCTGTGAGGTGATGGCTATGTTAATTAACTTGATTGTGATAATCATTTCACAGTGTATACATATGTCTATCACATCACATTATATGCCTTAAATGTATGCAATTTTTACTTGTCAATTACACCTCAATAAAACTGGAAGAAAAATTTGGAAAAAAAAAAAACAAAAACTCACCCTGCAGAGCAAAGGGAGTGTGCCAAAGCCTCTAATGCTTCAGTAAGGCCACTGTCCTTATTTTGCTCTTGCTCCTCTGATGCTTCTCAAATTTCTTCTCTTGTGCCTCTACCTTGAATGTCTGTCTTTTGCCAAGCTCTGTCCTGGCTCTATCATCATCTTCCACACTTTTCATCAGTTGTCTCATCCACTCGTATGGCTCCATGTCTAACTACAGACTGATGACTCTTGAGCTGTTTCTCCTGCCATCCATCTCTCTCTCTATCTCTGAAACTTGGACTCAGAGATCACAGTATCGACTGAAAAACTCCCCTGGGTTATTCAACAATCATCCCAAGCTCATCATGTACAAATGGAACTCCTTGTTCCCATCAAATGTGTTCCTTCTTCTGTGTTTCCTGTCTCAGGAGACGGTACCATCATTCACCCAGTTGTTCAAGACCTTGACATTCTCTTGTCCATTACCAGACATAAAATCAATCACAGGGTCCAATTTACCTCCGGAATAGGTCACATCCATCCATGTCTCTCCTGACCAAGACTGACTGGCAATCCCTTAGACTGACCAACATTTTCTCTCATGGAGATTATCCCAACAGATACCTAGATCTTCTAACTTCTACTCATGGCCCTTTTAAGATCCATTCTCAAAAAATTCAGCCAGAGTGAGTTACTATAACCCAAATGTGATAACAAATATAATTATTTCATAATGACATTGGTGTTAGGATAGAGTGCTAATCATTAACACTGTTGAAAATGTGTCACGATATAGGGGCACAATTTTACTGTTAACTAGTATCTTCCCAGTGTTGATGTAATGCTTCCAACTTAGGAGGAAATCAATAGACACTTTCATATAAAAGAGGAAGGAAGGAAGCCATAAAACTGATGTGGAGCAGCCTCTGGCCATCAGGGAATTTTGCAAAAGTAGAGGATGCTGTTGTAATTGATACTTGATGAGGGTGGTCGAAATCTTGAAGGGCAGCGGAGCGCCCGGCCAGGGGGCGGGAAGTGTGTAGTGGGGGGCAAGCTTACTAACTATTCTGGGTACTCATAGGCAAGTAGATCTTGCTTTCTTGAGCTTGAAGTTAGAGGTAGAATTAATTACATTAAAGTTTTAATGATAAAAATACATTCATCAGTGACAAAAAATGGTCTCTGTTAACATCAGTACATGACAATTAAGGAGTAAGAGGTGACAGACTGAAAACCAGTCTGTGATAATTCACCATTCAGGTGTTTTGTGCAAGGATGACAGGTAACGCGGTGCTGTCTACCCAAACACACACACACACACACACACACACACAACAAGACTTCTCCTGGATTTTTTTGCCCTGTAAGTACTTGAGTATTAAAGTAGAAAATAAAGGAATCTGAACCTTCTCGTTTACTCCTGGACTTTCATGAATCAATTTCTAACTACATCTCCCCTTGCTCAGCTGGGTAGGAAACAGCCAAGGTGGGATGGGGTGAAGGTCAGGGGCATTCCCCTGCTGCCTGGTCTCACCACGCCTGCAGTGTTCATCACCTTCCTAGAAGGGAATTTCTTCACAAGGTGGCTGCTAGCTCAGGGGGTGTTTAGAAACTTTATCTCCCATGAGAGGCTGTCCTTCAACTTTGGAAAGGCATGTGCAACATGTTGGTAAAGTAAGTAGATGTTCCCAAGCCAGGGACTTCCTATCCAGAAAGAGAGAAAAAAATAAAAAATATCTGGTGGGGATTGTCCTTAGCCAAATAATTATACCTTCAAAGACTCACTTCTCGACATGACATAAACAGAAATACTACATTAATTCAGAATTTTTTTTTCTTGTTTGCTCTTCTACCCAAGGAGGTTTCTGTAATCAGTATGTTTGCTTCTGTCTAATGTCTAGGAATCTTTGCTTCAGAGCATGAGGAAGATGGGGGTGTGTGTGAGTATTGATGGGTTAAGATTTTGCCCAGGTTGGTTTTGCTCCCTGATTAACACTGTAGCCAAGGGACATTGTCTTTTGGAGACTCATTTGAAAATCACTGTCCATTCTTGCACTTAAAATCACTTTCCTCAAACTTTCCCTCTGCTAGACCAAAGTCCTGGCTTTTATACTTCTGCTTAGCTGAATTTATTGGATAGTCTACTCTCCTGCGGTGTATCACATCCGTACTGCGAGGTTGGGGCAAGGAGTTTGTCACATTTTTCTTTCCTACAACTTCCATCCAAGTTAGCTATGAAAGCACATTATGCCACTGAATGCCAGATGTGGCGGGTTCTTAGGGCTTTGTGAATAGATTTGCCATTTTTTATTCAGGTTGCTGAGTCAGGAAATTGACATTCTACTGTTGTGCTTTTAAAAGTATTTGCTATAACTTCATTTTTTTTCTCCCTCTGACAGTTGAAGCAGTTGAAGCAGAAAGGTGGATTAGCTTTCTTGATTCCAATTATCTTCCCTGTAGTATATTGCTGATCCGCTACTGTGTCAGATAACGTATGCGAAGTAGAAGAAAATGTCACCTCATAAACGTCACAGTGTTTGAGGGAGGGCTTGAAAGGTATTTCTTGTCATTGATGGGTCTCCAAGAACTTTCTTTAAGACAGGTAGAATTGTTTTGAAATATTCTAATTTGATTTTTTTTTTCCCACTGAAATTTGCTGAAAGATTACCATGCAAATGTCAACTTCTGTTTTTAGAAAAGACATAAATTGATATAGTTTGCGTAGTGTTCTACTTGACTTCATTCCACATTTGAGTGTGAGACTGAAGGGCGTTCTTCATGGTGGTGAATCTTTCTCTGTTTTCTTTTTCTTTCTTTCGTTTTTTTTTTTTTTTTTCCATTGGTCAGAGAGTAGGTCATATCTCACAAAGACCAGCTTCTTACTGCCTTACAGAGAGATCTGAGACAGCGGCTGGTTAATACCTGGTGACTGTGTGTCTCTGCGTTTACATTTCTGTGTCTGGAGATAGGGAGAAAAGGCTCCGTGTCTGTGTGAGCTCCTTCAAAGCCTTTAATTAGAGGAACTGCCTGCAATCTCTGGCCATCTGGCGAGGTCCGGTTTAGTTTTATTTCCTTATTTGTGTCATAAGAGCTTATTATGATGTTTTACATGTCCAACTTTTCTTTTCGTTTTAAAAAATATTTTATTTATTTATTTATTTAACAGAGATTGAGAGAGAGAGAGAGAGAGATCACAAGTAGGCAGAGAGGCAGGCAGAGAGAGAGAGGGAAGCAGGCTCCCCACTGAGCAGAGAGCCCGATGCAGGGCTCGATCCCAGGACCCTGAGATCATGACCTGAGCCAAAGGCAGAGGCTTTAACCCACTGAGTCACCCAGGTGCCCTAAATGTACAACTTTTCTTATTTTTCCTGACGAATCACCTTTATCTCTTTACCGCGCTGAGACTTTGGATCACAGGTGAAAGAGAAAGGGCTAGCCAGGTTTCTGAGATGAGGACACAGTCCTGCAAACTTTGTACGAGGAAGAAAGTGCTTCCAGAAGTCTGAGGAGAGAGGATCCCGGCGATGACTTCCGTGGACTTGGCAGAAGGACTCGGGGAGCTCACCGTGGTTCCCTGCCTGGCAGACTTTATCCCCGTGTCTCTGTGTGAGGTCAGGATATCCGTGGGATAGAAAACCGTTAGGCAAAGCGTGGCAGTTAAGCTGGGGCTCTCTGTTGATTCTTTACAGAATAAAAAGTAAAGACAACAAATGTTTCTGAACAGCCACAGCAGATCATGGCTTCCACGAGACAGCCCTGAAGTCAGCTTGATTAGTTCATCTTTTTCCATCAAAAAACTTCTGAATCCTTTTCAGTACCATATTGAACATTTCTTTTCCTGAAAGAAGTATTCCTGCAAACATAAATCATCTTGGGCCCTGATTCTCATCTAGTTGATCACTAGCATTTCAGTACAAGCACAACACTCACAGGCGAGGCTCCTGACTCCTTCCTCTTAGAATTTACTTGGTCTGGGACAATGACCTCCGGTCCCCAGTGTTGTTCAGCTCAGACCTTGAGCATCGCCAGAAAAAGAAAACTCCCTTGATCATTCTCGAGCTGTCTCCCTATTTTCAACCCGGCCTGCTCAATCGAGTGAGCAATCAGCGGGGCCTTCAGTGGAATCACAGGGAACATAGAGCAATTTTATCGCTCAGGTTAAGGGAACAGAAACGGGAGATGATGCGGGGTGAGTAGAAAAAGAAAACAGAACAGAAAGCCAATATGGTACTTCTTCAAACACTGGAAACAGACCTGGGGGGGATAAAAGGAGATAAACAGGGAAAAGAAAGCAAGCTTGCAGAACACTGAGAAAATGTAACTTTTCCTATATACGTTAGGTGACATTTCCCCCTAAAAACACCCTTGTCCGTCCTTCACAACACACCTCAGGCTCCGAGCAACCAGGTTTGATCCGCAAGATGAATTAAGAAAACCCTAGGGACACAGACAGAAACAGACGGTTGTCTATGGAGAGATGGATTACACCCCCGACTTGCGAATGTGCAGCTCCTTTCTAGGTCAGCTCCTGCGCAAGCAGGACTCACTGGCTCCCCAGTTCTCCCTTTAGGAAATCTGTTTCTCTAGAAAATACAAAATGAGCAGGAATTTAGGAACAGTTGAGGGAGAAGAGTAAACGGGTATGTATTTATTAGAAATAATACTAGAAAAAAAATACATGTGTTCTTTGGGAACTGACAGTAAGAGGGGTATGTGCACATTTTCCTGGGAACATTTGCTAGAATTCTGCCCAGGTTCAGAGAGGTCGACTCACCATCCTTGACGCGGCCAAAATCACCTGAAAGGCATTGTAACTCCACAATTTCATGGGACTGAGCCCATGCACCGAACAGAAGAGGTTTGCTTTATTTTCTGAAATTGTCCTTATAAAATGAAGGCTTCCTTTTAGAAAAGAGAGCCGGGAGTCCTGCATCGTCCCTGTGCTCCTGCCATCATTCTCTGTGTATTTATCAGACCAGAATATGCACACCCTGTCACACCTACATGCCACATGGTTGTGAGCAAACATGACCCCCATGATACGGGGAGGGGAGGGGAGGCTGAAGGGGAAACGCTTTAGGAACCCAGTGCAGAGCTCAAGTATCCAAGCATGGCCTGAAACGACACTCCCTATACTCAGGAACATCGACTTTGGTTTTTGCTTTCGTGCCTTAAGAGAGAGGAGGCGTATGTACACGGATGAGAGACTCACTAGCCCGGCCACCAGCGGCGCGAATGTTAGATGGGTGCCATCGCCAGGAGGATAAGTCAGGGCATCTCTCCTTTGTCCTATGCAAGGTTCCAGTCTAAACAATGGTGACTCCCTGCTCGCGGGGTCAGAGAAACACACCCTCCTTCTCCAAGCAGCCTTTCAGACCAGTGAGGTGTGTTCAAGGGGGCAGCCCCGTTTCTCTGCACAAGACTCCTCATTGCACAGAAAAGGAAATTTCGCTAAATCTATAATCCCCAGAAACACAGACTGAAGAATGCAGCCTTCGTCTCTCGAAAGACCTTAGTAAATGTCAATGCTTTAAAAAGTACACTCCAATGGCCCGTCAAGGACCATGCTTGCAAGAAACAACTCGTTTGCAATCCGAGAATCAGGAAGAAAATGTGGGAAGGCAGCTTTAAAGACATCCTCCCAGTTGATTCTCGATAGGATTGATGTTAAAAAGTTCCAGCATTAATGATATTTATCACAATAGCACAATAGGAAAGCATCAAGGTCACTTTCCAAATAGCATGTTGCTTTCCAGAAGTATAAATATGACTGAGTGTCTCAAAACTGCCTAACAGTGGGGTTATCATAAATTCTGATGATAAATGACTTTCGGGCAGTCCTAAGCATCCTACAATGGGCTCTAATAATACTGAGGGAACATTTTATGATGAATACAAATCACCCCTAAAACCCATAATACATCAAGCTGAGTAATATCACAATGAGAGGGGAAAGAAAATGAAACTTTAAATAGGCATACGCTTTTATGGACTTTGATTGGATTTGTATTCGTTCTACCCACTCCCTCAATCCAATAATAAATATTATTATGGAAAATAAGAAAATATCTTAAATAGAAAAAATCTTAAATCTCTCTTCGAAAATTTGATTTGGAAAAAATACCTAATATAACATCACTATTGTAAGATATTTACATTTTAATTTTTACTTACTAAGTCAGGTATAACGACACTGCTTTACAACATGCTCCCTTCTGAAAGGATTTTTACATGTATCCTCACTTAAAACTTACAATAATCTTAATGAATAGATATTCCGATTTTATAGACGAAGGAACCACACCACTAAAATGACATCTGGCTAGCTCACAAGGTTAAGGAATGAAAGAACCATGAGTAGGAAATTGGGTTCCGTGGAAATTGTGCGTTAGCCTTACGGACTATCTGAGATGCACATGAATTAATGTGGGGGCTGCTGTCCTGGATAACATTGCTGTGTAGAAAATGAACCCCAAGCTTTATTTTGCTCATGACTTTGTGTGTCAGAAACCTGGGAAGGGCTGGGCTGGGCAGCTCACATTGGAGATCCAAGCACCGTGGTCTGGACATCCACTGGGGCTAAAGTCATCTGGGGGCTCCCTGGGTGAGGTGTCCCAGAAGGTCCCTCTGGTGGCTGCACCAGGCACTGGCTGTGGCCTGGGAGTTCACCTGGGGTTTTCTCTCTCCAGATCCCCCAAAAGGTGCCTCTCCCCTGTGGTATTTCAGTGTAGCAGGAGGGCTCCCAAGAAGTCCAACTTCCCTCAAAAGGAGCATCTCAAAGAACCGGGCAGGAGGCCCAACCTTTCGTGATCTACCTAGGGAAATAACATGGTGCCTCTTTTGATTACCTTCGTTAAAGGGGTCCCAAACCCTTTCCCATGTCAGGAGGATCAAATAGCTTGCAGCCTTTTATTTTAAACCAATGCAGTCTTCAAGGTCACTCTTTCCCTCTCATTTCATTCGAGCCAAATATATCTTACCTATGCTTATGATAAATTTTCTATTAAAACTAAAAAAAAAAAAATTTTAAAGCCACTAAACCAATCCATCTCTTTGCAGGTAAGCTAAGTTCTAGGTGATTCCATCCAGTAATTTTAAGATAAGAGACTTGCTTAATTGCTTTTATGTTCCAAATAAAACAAGTTTTGATTAAGAAAATGCCATGCTAAAATCAGCCAAGACCACATAGAGTAAGAAGAGAAGAAAATGCTAATTCCAAAAAGAAGAAAAAACAGGATCACAAAGCTGGTTCTCAGTAACTCTTGTTGCTCAATAAGTCAACCCACTGCTTTCCTGTGGTTTATAATATCATTAATTTTTAAATTAATAACAGTTCAGTACTTTCTTCTAAAATTGAATAGAAAGAGCGTAGCTCGCCCTGCTGCACTTACAGCATTTCTTTAATCGATGGTCCTATGCGGGGAGTTAGAAGATTGCCTGTCTCCGTGTGTTCTTTGGCTGATTCACCATCTTCCAGACAATGCTGTGCACACACCACAGGCCGCTCCTGTGTGTGTCAGTTATTTCTTAATTTCAGCCAAGCTGCTGAGAAATGATAGATGGGAGAAGCCAGTGCAATTGAATTTAAGATATATCGTTTAGTCCTGCGTCACGTGACATTTGTGGTCCTCGTCCAAGTTTTGAAATGGTTTCCCAGATCTTGACACTTTTGATCCTCGCAACACCCTTGGAAGGTAGACAGGATGAGCGTTTCCGGTCACATTTTCGTGATAACTGTGTAAGAGTCGTAAAGGCCACGTGACTTCCTAAAGGTAGGGGGAGGGAGCTCAAGACTGGGGCGTGATTGTCCAGCACTCTGTCCATCAACGTACTCCCAGAGGAGGGGAAACCAGACAACGCGAAAGGAAGATTTTGCTGGTATAGTTATTTGAGCTGTTTCCAAAGCCCAGGTTATTTGGAGAACCAAAGGTATTTCAGGACAGAAAGCATGCGGTGGTGTAAAAAAGGGAGAACGAAACAAAACCAGCATCAGTTCATGAACCGAAGAGCATTCAAGTGATGGGGGACATACCCTTGTGTCTCCCATCGAGCCTTCTCTGTGTTGCATATGACGACCAGGTCACTCTTATTTTTCCATCTTTCCTCTAGAATCCTCTGCATCTTGTTAGTGACTCTCTCAGTTCTTCTTACGTCTAGAGGATTATTTTCTGGATCGACACAGGCTTTGAGGAAGAAATGGAACGGTCTACAAGATACGATTGCAAATACGTGAAAGTATGCAAGTGAAAGATAATATATAAAAATAGACATTGCCGTGGCGGTTAAGGGCCCTTGAGAGATAGACTTGTTTTTAATGTTCTTTAACATAGTGTATTTTCAATTTAAAAATAAACCTGACTGGGGCGCCTGGGTGGCTCTGTCGATTAAGCAACTGACTCTTGATCGCGACTCAGGTCTTGATCTCATGGTTGTGAGTTCAAACCCTGCGTCAGGCCCCACGCTGGGCATGGAGAACCTATTTAAACAAAAATAAGTAAATAAAAAACCTGATCGATTCCTCCAAGTGAAGGGTTGATGAAAACGATGATTCAGAGAACCTGGGGAGCATGAAGGTTATTTATACATGCACTGTTTCCTAAGTGACTCTGAGTTTTGCTCTCTTTTGTATTTTTGGTGATCTCTTATAAGCAGGTGGTGGAAAAATGGATTATATGCAACTCTAAAGTTGATTCTATTTGAGTGAGTGTGAAGTTTGAGTCCACAAGCCCCTGTGTGCTGAGAAATGTTATTTGCTTGAAGACAAATTAAATGAGTCTGAGCCCCATTTTGACAGTCTGGAGCTGAATCCCATTTTAGTCTTGATTCGGGTCCTTCTGTTCCAAAGTCCTCAGGGTGCCTGTGGTGTATACAGACTCAGCCAGAGCTGAGCAGATGGGAGGCCCTTTGTCACCCATCCCCCGGATACCTCAAATGTGCTCGAGTTCCAGACCCACGTGATCTCCCAAGGGTCAGCTTTGTGGCTGCTGGGCCACCCATGGAGTTTGGCAAACCGGCATCCCCTGTGACTCGAGCCTGGTCTCTCCAGGACACAATGCTCAGCTCTGGTCTCCCTACCCTGGCACGGATCCCTTGAGGGGCTCGGGGTTCCTGAGGTCAAAGGCCAGGAGGGAGGATGGACGGCGGAGCAGTCCCACTCTCTTTTCTGCACACCTGTTTCCTGATGCCAGGGTACACAGAGGCCTGGCCACCTGCTTGGAAAAGCAGGTATGAGGCCTCCCAGAAAGCAAGATCTGACCATTTCTTTCCCGACACCCATTTTGGATTTTTTACAGCTTTAAGATGGAAATTTTTTTTCCCCTCAAAGGATTGAGTCTCAGTCTACCTCCCAGTTGTAAATTATTCTAGGCAGATGAATATGCCCTGCCTAATTACTAGAGTACAGATACACGGTTCAGAGATTTTATCTTAGTCCAGATTGTCCTGGCCCTATCTTTCCTATAGGAGCGAGTCCCGCACAATTTCTGCATTCCTCTGATCTTTACACCTGGGACTCTCATTAGTTTATTTGTGTCCTGGCATGCAGGGAGTAGAGCTAAACATCTTCTTGATCTAGTATTTTGGTCATAGTGGTAAAGATTTAATATCTGAGCACATATTGTATGATTTTAATAGGAAGATTATAATGCCCTCGAAAATAATTTTGTGTTTGGTTTCTCAGCTTATTTTCTTTAGGAATCACTGCAAAAGTGTACATCGCATTGCACTATTCCCTTATCTGTCAGCTCCGTCCTTATAAATGGCCCCTAGTTCTGTAAGTGACACAGAGCTCAGCCTTCACGTGGAGTCTCTGCCTTCCTGACCACATTGAAACTCTACTTCTCGGGCACCTGGGTGGCTCTTCCAGTTAAGCGTCTGCCTTCAGCTCAGGTCACGATCTCAGGATCCTGGGATCAAGTCCTGTGTCCAACTCCCTGCTCAGCGGGGAGCCTGCTTCTCCCTCTCCCCCTGCTTGTGCTCCTGCTCTCTGTCAAATAAATACATAAATCTTCAAAAAAGAAGTAAATAAACCCTATTTTTCTACTTGTTCCCTGTCTGCCTTCTCTTGAGTTCATCCCTACGTCTCCATCTTCCCTGCTATCGGGTTAGTGGAGACCACCGTGCCCCCCTTGTCTGGGGCATGTCATGGCTTCCCTCCTCCGTCCAGATCTCATTTCCTCCCAGCACATCTTCCTCAGTGAAGGCGGGTCTGGCTTACCAACCTGCATATTCGATCCGGTCCTTTCCCTACCCAACACCCTGAGGCATCTGCCCATCTGTCTTCCCTGCCATAAGTGACTTACAAGGCACACAGGATGTCCCAGTCACTACCCTAACACTGATCACTCTCTCCTGCAAGTCCTTGTTCACCTGCCATTTCTTCCCCAGCAGGCCTCGGAGCCGTGGCCTCATCACTGCCTCGTCACCGCCTGTCACTGCCTCGTCACTGCCCATCACTGCCCGCAGCATCTTGAGCAGGAAGCACAGTGAACTGCTGATGCTTGACATTTGTGGCAGAGAATGAAAGAAGGAATGAACTCTAAAGTCCATTCCTAAAAGTTGCATTTTTAAGCCATTAAGGTGACATAAAATTAGTGCTGTGTAAGTAGAATAGAGTAGTTAAAAAATTGAAACTGGACTTTTGGTTTTTTTCTTGTTTTGTTTTAAGATTTCATTTATTTGAAAGAGAGAAGTGACAAGCAGGGGGAGCAGCAGAGAGAGGCGGGGAAGCAGACCCCCCCACTGAGCAGAGAGCCCGATGTGGGGCTCCATCCCACGACCCCAGGATCATGACCTGAACTGAAGGCAGAGGCTTAACCAACTGAGCCACCCAGGTACCCCAAAACTGGAATTTTTGACATGAGTTATGATAGCAGCTTGGCCTGATTTAGGAGCTATTTGATATGAGTCTTGAGTGCGGACCCCTGAACCAGATTAGCTGCTTTGGAGTCTTGCTTCTGCCTCTTAGGTTGGAAAAGTTACTTAACCTCTATAGGCTTTAGTTTCCTCCTCTAGAAAATGGGGATAATAAAACATCTACTTTCTAGGGTTATTGGGATAATTAAAGGATTAACATCTTAAAAACATGTAGGATAGTCACATGTACATATTAAGTACTATGTGAGTTTTAACTATTATCATTCAAGTAAGATAGCTTTCAATATCTGAAGGTAGGGAAGCAGACACCTAAGTTTTGAAATCCCTATATATAGCATGTGTTCACATGTAATAGTTTCAATATCTAAAAGTACACTTTGTTCCAGTAAGCTTGGAAGAACAAATGGAAAGAAATAATAGTTTTAAAAGCAGCTCCATGGGGCACCTGGGTGGCTCAGTGGGTTAAAGACTCCACCTTCGGCTCAGGTCATGGTCCCAGGGTCTTGGGATTGAGCTCCGCATCGGGCTCTCTGCTCAGTGGGAAGCCTGCTTCCTCCTCTCTCTGCCTGCCTCTCTGCCTACTTGTGATCTCTGTCTGTCAAATAAATAAGAAAAAAAAAAAAAAAGCAGCTCCACACTCATGCATGACTTTGGGTGAATCAAGAGCTCAGCATTATTTGTAAGTCTTCATTGCTGTTGTTCAAGAAGGTAGCAACAGATCTAGTGATATAATTATGTCACCTGCTTATGTGTAAGTTGACATGAAATAATGAGACAGTGAGCAGGTAGCTATTAACCCTTCTTGCCAAGTGAGGTAAGTTTCAGATAATGAATGGCAGGTGAGTACTTTAGAAAAAAATTTTTTTCCTAAGGATATCCAGTCTCTCAGGCAACAAACTACGTACAAGATAAGTCCTCCTCTGTATCTAAAACCCCATCTCATCCCAGGAGCAGTAGAGTCCCAGAGGTCCTTATTAGAAAGGCAATCACAGCAAATGCTGTGGGAAAGGGAATAAGATCATGTGTCTGAACATTAGAAGGGAAAACAAGGACTTTTTTTTTTATCAGTACAGTGAAAGTGAAAAGGTGATTACTTCAAATATCCAATGAATGTCAATATGTCTCCAGAGCCAATCCAGACCTTTCAGATCATCCAGGTAGACCAGAGGATTTTGCTCAAGCGTAATGGAGAAGCAAAAGGAAAGCAGGCCCTCATGCCTACATGCCTGCACTTAACCACCTCTCTGCAGGGGAGCTCTTCGTGGTGTCTTTCTAGGGTAGTTTCCTCTCTCCGGGATCTCCTTCCCTCCCTTTCTCATTTTTCAAAGGGAATTTTTCAATGGGAATGCAGAGCCTGTGGACGACACATCTATTGGAAAGACCCCCCAAAATGGGAGGAGTAAGAGCATTGCTGAAGCCATCACGATCCCGAAACCTTACTGTGCCAAGTATGTACTTTGTCTTGGTCCATCTAATACTCATAAAAGTCAGCCGTGGAATGTATTACAGAAATTTGACAAGGATAAGTCATTCTAAGCTAACAGTATGAGTAAGGAGAAGGAGCACTGCAAACTTACTGACAGTCATTACTTGTCAGGAAATACTTCATCCGCATTATATTGGCGAAATCTCTCCTTTAGGTAAGAATAACTAGGGCAGGATAAATGGCGGTGGACTTGAACCTGGGCATTGAACAGAAATCCTGGCTGGAAGTCTCTGTGGGTGAAGCCACAGTGTAAGAGGAATCAATGTCCTCTTGGAGAGTGAATTCTTTTAAAAAATCTATCACTTGGTTACTCAACGTGAGGAAATAAAGGATGATAAAATACAGGTATTGTAATGCAGGGTCAATAATCAGCAGGAAATCCATATGCTTGAAAACACCTTAAAGCAAACCCAAGAAAAGTGTGTGGTATGAAGCAAAAAAAAAAGACCAGGAGCTTTCTGGCCTCTCCCACTTCCCAACCCCATCTTCCTCCTTCTTCCCTCTGCCTCCCTGTGTCTCATTTCTCAACCATGGATCACGGGCACTTCTTCCCCAGCCTTCTCCATTCAGAAACTCACAAACAGCACAACATCTGACAAATAATAGGCTAGTATTGTCAAAAATACATCTTTCCAAAGATGGTAATTTTTTTTTCTAAATGAGAACCCCAAGCCCATATACTGTGGCAGGTTAGGGATGAACTAGAAATCTAGAAGGCTAAAAATAATTTGAGGCATATTAATATTATCCCAAGGTCTCCGGTGGAACATCTTGGAGTTCTTTTTTATTCTTTTATTCTCCAGTCCCTAGCTCTCCTTCTTATATCTAATTGCCCCAAATGGAGACTGTAAGAACCACAACTTTGGAGCACTCCCTACAAACCCTGATGAAAATTTTTCTTGAATCCTGCAAACACCAAGTAAGGTAGACAGCACAGCCCTCATCACTAAGATTGAAAGACTGCCACAAACCCACCTAAGGCCACGTAGCTAGAAAGTACCAAGAATCATATTAACCCATCTTCATTATAACCCATTTTCTCCCCTGAGATGGCCTCATCACACTTGCATACTCTTCCAGAGCTTCCAGAGCTTCGAGACTTTCAGACTCATCTCCCTTCAGCCTGACATTCACGAGCAGTTCCAAGATAATTTTCCCAGACAATGCTTCTGGATCACAAATCTGTTGTGAAATCTGTTTTATCTGTATTTTCTGAACAATACTATAGTGGATGGGAAGAGGGTCCAAAGGAAGGCCGTTAATCTCTTGATTAACGAAATCAAGAGAAAGGAGGGACAACAGTGTAATAACAACAGACTAAGTGAGTTAGGATGATGAGAAGTGGAGGCCAAGACGAGAGATGCTAGCCACCAACAATGTCAGAGGCCAAGGGAGCGAACTCAGAAAAAGGCAGCAAGTCGGAAAAATTCACGAAGCTGAAAGAAGTGTTGTGTGGAGAAATCTGAAAGGAAGAGCAGCTTAAGAGAATGAATAATAGACTTCTGGAAAATTCTACTCTCTGAGATGCTAAGTATAAAACGCATAAATGATTTTAGGATGGCTTTGGATAACTTACGGATAATAACCTGTACATAAAGGAAGCTTCTGCTCTTTGGATTACACTTTCATTCTTTCGAGTCTAAAATCACCGATGATAGTTATTCTCCCTTTTCTTAAAGGGTACTCTGTGGCGATGGTGAGAGATAGAATCATAGACGGAATGGTTAAGCATCTCACTCTGTAGGGAAAGGCCAAGTAACTCAGTTCCAGCTCTGACTCTGACGCTCACTAATTCGGTCCATTGTTTTTCCTAAGCCTGAAGGTCAATCTCTGGAAATTGAGGGAAAGGACACTTCTCCCTCAGAGCTTGATTGTGAAAATGAAGAAAAGATATCCACATTTGGCACCACTCCTAGAACACAGTAAGTCTGAATAATGGTTAGAAATCTATACTCTTCCCTTCTAAATAAGGAAGAAAACGAGAGAGTAGGAAAGGGAGAATGAAGGAAGAGAGGGAGGAACAAGCAATAGGGAGGGAAAGAAGGGATTTTTTAAAAATAGAAATAAGCCTGGGTATTTCTTTTTCTTTTTATTTTTTTTAAGATTTTATTTATTTATTTGACAGACAGAGATCACAAGTAGGCAGAGAGGCAGGCAGAGAGAGGAGGAAGCAGGCTCCCCAGCGAGCAGAGAGCCCGATGCGGGGCTCGATCCCAGGACCCCGGGATCATGACCTGAGCCGAAGGCAGAGGCTTTAACCCATGGAGCCACCCAGGTGCCCCAAGCCTGGGTATTTCAAAGGAGAATTCTGCAGCCACGTCAAACATGCAGAATGTCAAAATTGCTCCGTTTACATGAGTGGCACATGTGAAAAATTAAATTAGTAGAAATGAGTGAAACAGACAGTTACCAAATAATCCGACAAGTTAACGAATCATTAGGTAACCGTTGGCAAGGAAGAAAAGACAACAAAATGCAAAATTACGTGCCGATGGAACTTCTCCCCCGAGATATTCCCAGGCGGCACCCAGCGGCCTCAGAGCCCACAGCGCCCTGAGCTCAAGGTCACGGGCTCGTCTGGGAGGCCGCGGTCTGGGAGGGAGAGGGGAAGACCGCCGGCAATGAAGCCCAAGAGGACGTCGAGGAGAGCCACAGGACTGGGCGTGGGTGGCCCGACTTCCCCAGCTCATAAAGGTTTGATGGACTGAGAGTGTAAATAATTTACTCAAAACCTAACTTTAGAAGAGTGAAAATAACGATAATAAATAAGAGAAAAGCAGATACTGTAAAGTCCGTTAAACCTCAGGCCTGACCTCTGACCAGCTCTCCAAAAGCACCCAGAGAGTTAATTTAGCAAATTTCAATGGAAACTTTAACTGCTTCACGGTCAATAAGGCTGTGAAGTTGTTCCCTATAGCATCTCTGAAAGACAACTGTGGAAAACCAGTAAAGCTTGAGACATTTATTTCCAGCCATTTCCTTTGCCTGCCTGCAATTCCCTTCATGTCATCAATCTCTTGATATACTCTTAAAAAAATCATTATCCTCTTCTTCTGACCTGGAGGGATTCTTTCTGACTCGGAGCAGCAGCCCCTTTTTGGTGTTAAATCAGACAACTTGATAACAGCTCAGAACTCCAATCCGTATGAACTTCTTTCCCCCAATTCCCATCTTAAGTTCCACAGAGTAAAGTGTTCAAATGCTATCTTGTGAATAGTTTAATCAGCGACACGCGAGGGCTGCTGCACGGTGCCCAGAAGCTGGAAACACGGATTTTTGACATCAGCTCCCTTAGTGCCATTAGTCATCTGAGACTCTTGGCCTTTTATGTTTTTTTAGGGAAGGCATGAAAGTGTGGGCTCCGATGTGAGAGGGTTAGCCTAAAAAACGATAGGTTATCTTGAAAAGCATTCGACATTTTTCATAGGAAAAGATGTCCTAAACAGAAAACTTTATTTTTGGAAAACAGTGCAGTTTTTCTTTATGATCTAGTTTTTATTAGAACGTTCTGTCACTTATAGATATTTATTACGTAATTCGTGTCAGTAAGTTTCAAGCTCTTTGGGCCCATGAGACCGGATTTATTTATCCCAGCCACTGCAATTCAAAATTCAGCAAAGTGCTATGAATAAGAAGGACTTTGATACATTGTAATGATTTTGCTTGCTTATTAGCCGATAAGCAATATTTGAAACTGAAATTTCAAACAAAGAACTGTGGGCTCTTTCCCCAAGAACACGATCACATAGTAGTCAATAATTATCTTGAAACCATAAAGTATTGTCATGAACTAAGAAGACATTTATCCATTGTTGGATATGATTTTAAATCGTGCTAATCCTTTTCTGCTTGGGTGCACTACAGAGAGCAATATGTCATTTTCTTTTATTCTGAGAGACCAAACTCTTGAATATCACCCCCATTATGTGAATAATTACAAGAGAAAGAGTTACATCAATACTCGTACTAAGATAGTCTTTTGATTTCGTTTTAAAGAAAAAAAATCAAGGGAAGCCTTTTATTTTGATAGTTGTCTTTTAGCAGAAAACAATAAATACAGTAAACAAAATTAATTACCGTTTAATTACACAGCTAGGTGGTAGCTTATTAATGTTTTGTTTCTATCACTTTCATCTGAAGTCTGGAAAGTTTTCTCACAGAATGTAAGATCTGAATGAGTGAGAAGAGGGATAAGGAGGGTTTCTTGTCACAACAAAGAACTTGGGAAGAGTGACAAGAATGAAACAAGGAAGAGGGCACCTGGGTTTGAAAGCAGGTTCAAACACCAGCCTCAAATTTCTCAACCTCGCTGGTCGCAGCGCCCTCTAGAAGGCTTGTATTTATTTATTTAAGATTTTTAGATTTATTTATGAGAGAGAGAGATTGAGTGAGAGAGAGAGAGAGAGAAGCTGACTCTCCACTGAGCAGGGAGACAGGTGAGATGTGGGGCTGAATCCCAGGACCCTGGGATCGTGACCTGAGCCCAAGTCAGATGCTTAACCACTGAGCCACCCATGTGCCCCTTTAGGAGGCTTTTAAAGGGTAATGATGATGCCTTCGCTGTAGTCTCAATGGTTCTGATTTCATTGGTCAGGCTTGGGGCTGGAGCACAGGTATTTATAAAAAACTCTCCATACTCTCTCAGTGTGTAACCAGGGCTGAGAGTGGCCTGGAACAGGCCAACACTTCAGGAGTGGTGCCCATGCCTGGGGGCTCTTGAGACATTTTCACATGGTCCATGAAGTCATAAGACTTGTCATAATAATACTACAGCATCATCTGCCTTTTCCACCGTGTTGACATTCGCAGGGGCGGGATACAAGCAATGACAGGTAAAGAGCGGGCGTCCTGGCATGAATCAAGACAGAGGCCGTGACCCATAGTAATCCTCATCATATTTTTTACCATCTGACATTGTGCAAAAAACAAAACAAAACAAAAAAACCAGTTTCTCTTAAGAATGAACTCGATGAGGTTGGGAGAGGGTGGTGGGGTTACATTATATGTTTAAATAAAAAAAAATAAACTAAAAAAAAAAAGAATGACCTCGATGAAGTGGAAAATAATATTAATTTTATGAAATGTCAAACCTTAGCCATATGTCTTTTTAATACTCCGTGTGACAAAAATGGGAATTATGTATAAATTCTGTCCACTGTATCCTAAAGGACAATGTTATCTGAAGAAAAACATTTGTGTGATTGAGGTGGGAGCTAAAATTAGCCAACATTTTTGTAAAACACCAATTTTATCCGAAAGAGTGACTAACAGGCAAACTATGGTTATAATAAGGATTTGGGTCTTTGGTAGGCATTTTATTGGAAACGGATGAAGTAAGCCCAGTGCTTCAAAGGAAAACAACTGCCAGTCTGTATTATCCATGATGAAGTTTGCGTTTTCATGTGCAATTTAAATTTTGGAATACTTACATCCACAACTGTGAGACTTAACAGCTTCCCACTACTTAAAGACTTACACGATCTGATCTTATTACACGATCAGTATTACAATAATAAATGTATTTCTCGATATTGTATGATGAAATCATCATTTGTAAGAGCCTCATAAATCCATTACACAATATTTTCCAAATGACCAGTGCACGATGCTACAATCTTAGGAGCACGTAAAAGACTCATGACTGCACAGGAGAAACCAATGGATTTCAATGTAACAGAGTAAAAGAAGTTCATTGCTAGGATGTTGCATACCATATCATGAACTATCAAAAGAAGTTCAATTTAAAAAAAAAGTTCAGTTTCTACATTGCATACAGCCTTAAAGAAATTACAACTTGTCAAGATTTAGTCCTATCAAAGAAGATAATCCATTTTTTGAAAAGGTAATTAAAATACTCTTCCCTTTTCTAACTGCATAGCTGTGTGAGGGCCAAATTTTCTTTTAGGACTTCAGTTAAAAGAATGTATTGTAACACTGAAGGGAGAAACAAAAACGAGAAGCCAGCCCTCTTTTTTCAAGCCAGGCATTAAAGAGATCTGCAAAAATGCAAAGCAATATCCCTCGTCTCTCCGACTTTGCTTAGAAAACTAGTTATTTTTCACAAAATTATTTCATGTTGACACATCATGAGTTTGTTATTTTTAAATTAAGAACTAGATTTTTTAAAATGGCTCCATCGTACTTCTTAAGACGGTAAAGATCGATAGATGGTAAGACACATCAACTTAGTGGTTCTCAGTCATTATTAAGAGTGTGTAGGGGCCCCAAGACCAAAGCGTCTGGGAACTGCTGTCGCAAATCAGGGGTGTAGGGAACACAGCCAGGCCAGATGAAGGCTGTCAGGGCAGCTATGAGGGAGCAGAGATGGAATTTGATACCAAAGCCCAAGGGGAGCCAGGAAACGTTTGAGGAACCACGTGACATGGCCAAGGGGAGCTGATACAGAGAGAGATGCTGTCATGGGGAGAAATGATGGGGTGCAGGTATGAGAAGGCTGATTCGATTCTGACCTGCAGAAGGGAAGATGTAAATATTTTGACAGCCCTAGAGGAAATTATTCTGATTTTTAAGGCAGGGAGTGAGCATTTACTCTAAGAGGCTGTCTTTGGGGGACTCCTAGGAATATATATGCCCCAGGGTACCCAAGGGGTGGGGAGGAAGCGAGGCCTTGAAGAGGAGCATTAGAAATTAAACTCTGGTGCACCTGGGTGGCTCAGTCGGTTAAGGGTTCGCCTTCGGCTCAGGTCATGATCCCAGGGTCCTGGGATTGAGCCCCCCATTGAGCTCTCTGCTGAGCAGGGAGCCTGTATCTCCCTTTCTCTCTTTCTCTCTCTCATTCTCATGTATAAATAAATAAATAAATAAA
>RCUC01124572.1:0-26970 GCA_003697995.1 Taxidea taxus jeffersonii | reverse complement strand
TAAATAAATATCTTTTTAAAAAAGTTATTGATATGTGAATGGACTGAGTCCACCTCTGATTCTAGAACATTTTAAGAAACCTCCCAATTTTGCAACTATAACTCAGATGAGGACCCCTATTTTTGTCCCAAGTCCTTCATCCTTAATAAACTCACTCTTTTTCCTTAAATATTAAAAATTTAATAATGCTTCAGTGGCTTTTGAACCTGAGTGATGGGTAACCAAGTTATCACTGCTATTTTTGAGGGTTTTTCAAAATTTCTATAATGAAAAAAATTTTAGGTGCCCCAATCCTCCCATCCCATACTATGGCAAGATGAATGCCCTCACCACAGTTCATCTCTCATGGTCAACTCTCACTCGATTTCCTTCTCCCACTTGGTCTCTAACTAGAGAAGAGAGTCTTGTTTCCTGTATTTAACATCATCCCAAACATTACACAAGACTTTTTTTGCTTTAGCTTCCAAAGCCACCTCTTAACACAAGGTCACTTCCATAGCCTACTTATAAAAGAAGATTAGCATTAAACACTTCAGTGGTTAGTGGTAGGCATCCTTGTGTTTAAATTCCCTTGACCATCCCTGTCACTAATCATCCTTTCTTCTTGGGCCAGGACCTCCCCATAGGCTTACGGGCCCTCCCTCACCAAACTACTTCACGGCTCCCCACAGAGTTCCCTCTCCAGGCCCCTTCTGCCTCTGTCCTGGGAAACTCGAGAATTCCTCTCACCTGCTGAGCCCAACACATCAGCACACTGTGTTTCTCCTTCTCCTTGCAGAACTGCACCTTTTTAAATCAAAGATATCCATCAGGTTATTTTTTAAAATAAGTAAAAATCCAGCTTTCCTGAGATGGCATTCCCCTTATAAGATAAAGAGAAAACAATTGAAAGAAGGAGGAGGAGGAGGAAGAAGAGGAGAAAAAGATGAAGATGAAGAAGGAGAAGGAGAAAAAGGAGAAAGAGAAGGAGAAGGAGGGGAAGAAGAAGAAGAAGAAGAAGAAGAAGAAGAAGAAGAAGAAGAAGAAGAAGAAGAAGAAGAAGAAGAAGAAGAAGAAGAAGAAGAAGAAGAAGAAGAAGAAGAAGAAGAAGAGGAGGAGGAGGAGGAGGAAGAGGAGGAGGAGGAGGAGGAGGAGGAATAAGAAGAGGAAGAAGAAAAGGAAGAAGAAGGAATGAAGTAGGTTCAATGAGTTTTTATAACTAGTGATAATTTACTACCCATTGATCCAGAACACAAATATTTTAGAGTCATTGCAACAGGATGTTAACACAGGGCAATTTCTGCCTCAATTTTGGATAATTCCTAATGGCTATTAAGTGCCAAATCTCATAGTATTCCGGATTGGATGCTGGACCATCTAGGAAGGATTTGCCAAAAGGGTAGCTAAAAACAGTTTTCAGAACCCTAACCCATGCCCCCACCTAAGGATATGAAAGGACTGAAGTCATAAAGGAAGAAAGAGAATTTATTTGGAGATTTATTGGTCCTCTGTGTATTCCATCCCTCCCCAGATGAGGGGAAAAAAGGGAGAACTTGTGCTTCAGTTAAACTGAGTAAGAAGGCGAGTTTCAAGAGAACCACTCAAAAGCACAATGTGTCTCCTGAATATTAGGGAGAAAATGGATGGTGTGATTGTATTGAAAGAAAACTCTACCTATATACCAATGGCAGAGCAAAAATGCATGAGCACCTGGCTGGATTGAATCCTGCTCAAGAGGACTTCCTCAAGGAATGAAGTGCCCAAAGGAGGGGGTGGACCATGGGAAGTCCAGGAATTCTGAGTGACAAGCCAGGAAAGTGGACCTTTCTCATGCCATGGGAAGTGTAGATACTATTCCAAGCATGCATATCTTGCAAGGAACCCTAGAGAGCACAAAATAAGGGAGAAGGAGAACTGTATTGGGAATATTGCATATCCAGCAGGCACCATCACTAAATTATGCATGTGCCAAGTTCTTAGAGATGTTTCATCTTCCAACTCCTTATTCAACGCAGGAGTAGCCAGAAACAATCGATCGAAGAGGGGGAGCAGGAGAAAAGATAGAAATAAATAGAAGACTCAAACCACATTCCTCCTCCCAGCCACAAGTTTGCTGACTTGAAGGAGGCTCAGGTCGCAAAGGAAGGAGAGCTCTTAACTTTGAATGAAGCTCTAGATGTCCATTGTGACACTGGCTGGACAAATCAATGACAAAAATGAGCCTGTTCTTGGGACAATATTATTAGAAGAATGTATTCTCTGAGACTGATGATAAAATTTATGGGCTCTTCTTAACAGTTCATCCAAGGCTAGAAGAAAAGAGTAGTCCGCAGTGTTTGACACAGTTGTGCATAGTAATCTATACATATCTAAGGTTGGGAAAGAGCTTGTAGGATATGACGAACACACAAAGAAAAACAAATCTCAACAAATTAGGAAGAATGATAAGGAACACTGAATTTGGCCTAAAGGAAGAGTTTTATTTTGCAAAGATTTTTGTGTTTGCTGTTTTTTTGGTTATTGATGTTGGGTTTTGTCATGGTTGTTATTCTATTTTATTCACTACTGTATGTCCATTGCTCAGAATATTGCCTGGCATGCAGTAGGTGCTTATTAGTGTTTATTATGTGTACTGTGGGTTTGATTTCATATTTTATAGCCTTTAAAGTAGATTTTATAGTTTAGTTTTTATTTTAAAATGCATACAATATAACTAGTAAATAGGATGATTGGACATTTATAAATAAAATTTCATCTAATGGTGAAACTATTTTTTTAACTAGTTAAAATGGATAGACTTAGCCACTATAAAAGCATCCAATGTGTATCTTACTTATATACTTTTATGGCTGGTGGAAAAATTGGAAAGGAATAAGGACAATCAACACGACCAAATACATCTTTAAGACAGACAATTAAAACCATCATCTAATGAATGGTCTTCCAGTAATTAACTTTCTGCCATAGTTAGTGTTGTCCTAAATAAAGCAAGTTTAAAATACTGGATATTAATAATGTAGCAGGGTTTTTAAATGAAGAAAAACAGTGTATCTAGAAAACATAAATGATTTTCAGCATTAGATTCTACTAATCTAATTTGGACCACCATTTCCTCTGAGGACAATTAGAAAAGCTAAACAAAATAATGAAGAAAGAGTGTTTGAAAGCATTTAAAAGCTCATAAGTGAGTAAACTTGCTTTTGTTAAAAGAAAAAGAAAAGAAAAAAATGTAAACTGAGGGGCACCTGGGTGGCTCAATTGGTTGAGCATCTGACTCTTGATCTTGGCCCAGATCATGATCTCGGAGTCATGAGATCAAGCCCCACATGGTCTCTGCACAGGACAGGGAGCCTACTTAAGATTCTCTAGCTCCCTCTTCCTCTGACCCTACTTCCCAACTTGCACATGCCCACTCATGCTCTTTCTCTCTCTCCTTAAATGAAGGAATGAATGAATGAATGAATGAATGAATACATGAATACATGAATAAATAAAACTTCTAGAAGTGACATAACTGGATCAAAGGTCATGAAAACTATAAACCTGTCATATTTTATAAAAATTTCTGTCCAGAAGAGTAATATTTATTTAAACTGCTGGCAGAATTTCCTGAGAGTGCTTATTTTATCATAACTTTTTTTTCTAATTTTTTTAAAGTAATCTCTATGCCCAATGTAGGGCTCAAAGTCATGACCTCAAGATTAAAAGTCACATGCTCTACCAGCTGAGCCATCCAGGTGCCCTTTTATTGTAGCTTTGCCAACAACAAATGCTAACTTTAACTATCATTTCATCAGTCTCAATTAACTATAAAATAATAATGTTCATTAATTAATTAGACAAAATACCTATCCAGGAATACACTGACAAGCAAAAACAAACCTAGTTTCTCATCTCTTGGAGTGTGTAATTTGGTATAGCAGATAGATATTGAAAAATAGTTATGCAAATTCAAATATAATTACAGATAAATGTACTACAAGAAATGACTAGGATACTCTAAGAGTGGTTTGAGATAAGGTCAGGATAAAACCGAAGGGTTAGCATGGAGGTGACATAATTGGATTTGAATTTTGAAAAGTTCTCTCTTGCTGAGATATGGATAATAGATTACTGAACAGTCAGAATGAGTCAGGGAAGACCAGGTAATTGGTTATTGCAAGGGGAAAAAAATGGTAATTCCATCTAGAGTATTAAAGTAGGAAGTTGAGAAGCTGAGGAATAGAAATAGATCATTGATATTTTAATCTAAGTTTGATTATTACTAATATTTAATGCTTTTCCATGTGTTGATTGTCTGTGTGTAAGAGCAGAAGAAAGCAAGAGCGAAAGAGAGAGCACTAGATAGAGCCGGACAGAGATTAGCCTATTCCTGTTTTTTTCACTCATTTTCAGTTGAGGTTTTGAGTATTTCCTTGATTTATTTCTGAAAGCCTTTTATTGGTGACTATACTTCCCTCATAATATTCTAAAGATTTTATTTATTTATTTCTGTGAGAGAAAGAGAGCACGAGAGAACGAGAGGGTGGGAGGGGCAGAGGGAGAAGCAGACTCTCCACTGAGCAGGGAGCCCGATGCAGGACTCGATCCCAAAATCCTGGATCAGATCTGAGCCAAAAGCAGACGCTTAACTGACTGAGCCACCCAGGCACCCTCCATCATAATATTCTAAACAATCAAAGAAAACCTAGTGGTTTAAACAGCACGACCCCATTTCCCCTGTGTGTCTGCAGGTTGGCTGGAGAGCTCTGTTCCAGGCTTACACAGTTACAGGCTGCTCCACGTCTCTCATTCGGGGACCAGAGTCGTCTCAGGACATGCTTATGCCCAAGACAGATGGCAGAGGCACAGATGGCCAAATCAAAGTATGCAAGCATATTTAAAGCCTCTGTTTTCATCAGATATGCTAACTCTCCATTGGCCAAGTCAAGTCAGGTGGCCAATCCTGGTATCGTAGGGCCAGGATGTTTACTCACCTGTTTTACTTGGAGGCTCTGCCAAGTGTCATGGCAAAGTGGATAACGCACACTCCTCTTACGGAGAGGGTGTCAAGAACCAAGAACCATTACCTGATCTACCAAAGGACATTTGTCATTTGTTCTTTATATGAACGGCTCCAATTTAGGATGTTTTGACTTACAACTTTTGAATGGGGCGGTAGAGGGAACAGGTGTTTTACATTGTAAGCCGTTAACTTGTGAATTACACAATGTAACATTCTTTGATAAACCTTTTTTAATTTTTGAAAGGATTAATAGTAGTTTCCATTAATAAGTCTTCTGCTTCCCCCATAAATACTTTATAAGCTTCAACGTGAACAATAAAAATTTCATTAATAGTAGTATGGCTGTTTGGCTTATGCACCAAATCTGGATTTCCTTTTAAAATTTTTCCTCCTCTAATTATTAAAATCTTTCAAGGTCTCAAATAATAACCTTAGGTACAGAAGAAACTTTACTTAATATTTGCATCACTTTGACTGTCTTAAAGTTACCACTCTATTATTTTAGGTGCCTTTCTCAACTATTGTCTCAACTTCAAATTCTCCATCAAATCAAACTCTATGAATAATTCATGGTAGCTAAATCAATGGGATTAGTGCTTCTAGCTTTCAGAATCTATAAATCTCATCATCAGGGAAGATGTAGTTTTCCAAAGCCAGTTCTGCAAGAGTAACAATCCAACTTTCGGCCAACAGGTTTTTGGGCTCCTTGATCCAGTAGTTTTCATATATGTAAGTCATGTCATCAAATAGGATGTCACCTCTCACAATGCATCGGTTGCCTTCTTCTTCCACATCCCAGTGTTTGCCTTGTCATCTCCTAACCTATAACTTTATTCTCAGCAGCCACAACCCTGGAGTCTCAGATGCTTTGTAGAAACAGCCTCATTATCTGTAGTGTTGTAACAGCAGTTAGAAACTGAATGACATTCAATTAAAATGATATTAGCAGCTCAGGAGTGATTTTGTTTAATTTACTCCTACTCAGATGTAAAAACATTAGCGACTTTTTTAATTGGACCTCATAATGTCTAACTCCTACTCAAATGCAATGAAATTAAAGACTTTGGTGCCTAAATACCGCTTAATTTACTCCTACCCATCTATAATGACATTAAAGATGCTTTAGGGTAGATATTGTTTCCAATCAATTTTATTCAAAAGAAATCCGAGCTCACAGGTACTATTATTAAGCATATAATAAAATCACACAAGAAATATATCTTTACAGTTGGGGATAGGGTGGTTTCTAGTAATATTAAAAAGTAATCATTTTCATTTTAATGCAAGGATATTAAAAAGTAATATCTTAAATACAAGAATTTGTAAAGTTTTCAATTGTTTAAATAAGTATGTGTTTCACAGCCTGTTAAAGAAATGTATGTTGTTACCTATAAATTTAAAGTGAATTTTTATCCAGTCATAGCATATGATTGGCTCATGCCTGACTAGAAATTTTTTTCTTAACATGGCTTAGAGAAAAAACATCTTTTTCATCTAATGTTAATAATTCTTAAAACCCTTTTCTTACCATAAGTTTATAGAATAAATTTTTTAACCTTTATTTTCCTGAAAATAAAGCATATCAGGATTCTGAGCCCATATGTGCTTGGACGGAGTTAGTATTCAATAGATAGTTGTGGGGAAGGAAAATAAAAACTATCAACAATTAACAAGAGTTAAAGTTTATCAAGTTACCACTGTGCGTCAGAAATTGTTCTGAGAATTTTAAGTATATTAGCTCATTTAGTCCTCTGAATTAAGTAATATTAAATAATATTGTCAGTTTACAGATAAACAATAAAATGACAGGATACTCTGTTAAAAATTTTTAGGGTTGCCTTTAGTTTGGGAAGACTTTAAAGCCCTTATAAATTCTTACCCTATAATATGAAATTCTCCCCCATAAAACAAATGAAGAAAATTTGATGATAAAATTAGGAAGTGAGCAGCAGGCACACAAACACCCATATACATATATAAATACATACATGGGATACTCCTGCTTTCTTTACTAATATAGTACTAATATTTTTAATAAACATCTTCACTAAATATAGCTTTCTTCACTTTGATATTTAGGAATAATTTCTCAAGATGTTTTCTTTGGGGAAAAAAATGATGTTTTAAAGCACTTGTCACTAATAATGTTGGTGTGTCTTGACATGTCCGAGTCACAGCTTCTGGTTGGGCTCACAGATGCACTCTGTGTTAGGGGAATAGATCTTTCAGTCTCTCCAGTCATCCTGCTTTGGCTGAAATGCATGCCTCCTCCTGGGCAGGTAGGCAGGGCCTGAGATTAAGGAATGTTCTAATAATAGCTGTCAGGGCAGTTGTGTAATTGCCTAGGCTTGAATCCTTGCTCTGCCACTTGTTGGTTGTTTAGTTTCGGGCACAAGACTTAATTCTGTAAACTTCAGTGTTCTTACCTGTCAATAGAAATCCTAAACCTCATTGTTTTTCCCCAAAATGCTAGTCATCTCTTACTTCTCATTTAGATGACTGTCACTCAAAGTGCTTATGATTTTTTAGTCCAGACTTAGGTATCATCCTGGCTTAATTGATCTCATTCTCTCTCTCTCTCTCTTTTTTCCCACATCCGATGAATCACCAAATCTCCTATTTTGTGACCTAAACATTACTCATTCAGAGGATCTTAATTGTGACAAGACACAACAGAATATACGTGATAATAGACTATATAGGTGAGCATTCATTCACGCAACATCCACAGAACCCCAGCTCTTTGCTGGGAGGGGCTAGGATGCCAGAGAGGCAGAGGTGATCCTTCCTGGCCAATAGGAGAGAGAAGTAGAAAATCCCTGGTCCCAAGAGAGTAGGATAGATGCCTTAACAACACTTTGAGAATACAGTTGTGTCTTATCACCGACAACATCAGTTAGGAGGGATCAGAGCACCCAGCTGAAGTCATGGCACCAAATATGGGAACTCCAAACATTTCAAATCCAGGGGATAGTTTTGAGAGAATCGGTGTAATCTGGAGCCTCAGTGGTCAATACTGAGTCCTCCCCCCCTTTTATTTAATGTCTGAATTCAGGGCATCAGTCTGTTAATGAAATTTTCACCACTTTTGGAGGGTTGCCATTCTCTTCCACGTGGCTTTACCCCTGAACAGCACACCTCCCTTCAGTCTGCAGCAGCGCAAATTCTAGCTAATTCTTAAACTGCACAAGGGAAGCACAGTCCAATCCTAGCAGTCATCCTGTGTGGTTGTATGGAAGTCCAGCCAGCCACTTCAGACAATCCAGAAAACACACTGAAAGAATGTTCCCACATAATGAAAACGTATACCACAGTAAAGATAAAATGACAACATATTCACCACCACCCCCAACCAAAAAAATAATAATAGTCAGGAAAAATCAAGTATTTGTTTTGGAGCTTTTAAGAGTAATGATTATTTTTAAGAGTAATAATTTGTTTATTTTTAAATTTTTTAAAGATTTGTTATTTTTTAAAAGGCTATGATTAATGATGTCAACCATGAAAATACCGACTGAGCTTCACACATCATCACACCAGTGACAAATCTGATACAATTCTGTAAGGCAAGTTCTCACGTTAGTTTGATTTTTGCTTCTCCCATTTTCACAGCTGTGGTTCAAGTTTAGTACTACCACCACTGCTACTGCAGAGACTGTTTCCTTGTGCCTAGAGAGACGCCACCACCACCACCACCATCATCATCATCATCTACATTTGTGTAGTAGTAAGAGTACTCGCAGTAGTAGTTGCCATAGTAACAACAGCAGTAGCCACAGCAGCAGTAGTCATAGTAGCAAGCCACCATGACTTTAGGAACAGTAACTCTCCAGCTCTTAGCTCATTCACTGTTTTGGTACTACCACCATTCCCTGGGAAGCTCCCCCACAATGGTTCCTTATAAGAGGATCCTATCCAGAGGATCTCACAAGCTCATAGCTCTGAGGGTCGTCTGCCATTTCTCTCCTGTTATGGACTTGAATGTTTATGTCCCCCCAGAATTCATATGTTGAAGCTCTAATCCACAGTGTGATGGAATTTGGAGGTGAGGCTTTGAGAGGTAATTAGGTTTAAATTATATCATTAGGGAGAGGCCCCATGATGGAATTCCAGCCCTTAAAAGCAGGGAAAGAGAGACCAGATCTCTCTCTCTCTATAGATCCCCAGCGTGTGAGAACACAATGAGAAAGTTGCAAGGCAGGGAAAGGGTCCCCACCAGAAACCAAAGCTGCCAGCACCTCGATCTTGGACTTCCAGCTTCCACAGTGCAAGAAAGAAATGCTGTTTAAGCTCTTCAGTCTACATATTTGTTATAAAAGCCTGAACTGAGACATCTCTCTCACCCCAGCTCCCTGTGGCCATGGGGGAGACTCCTGAAAGTCCTGAAAGCAACTAAGAGCTTCTATCTCTGCGACGGATGGGGGCCCTGATGCCCCTGAAGTCAGGGTCATGCCCTGTCCCATGCATCCTATGGCAGGTCTCCCACTGGACCATGCGGATTATGTTCAGACAATCACAGTTATTTCTGAATCACAGCACAAGTCCATGCAGATTGGCCAATAGACATTCCGCCTTGCCTCTGCTTTGCTCAGATAGTTCAGTACATCCACTGTTATGTCCCCAGAACGCCTGTCATGTAGACCCTCAATACAGTGAAAGAACACACAAGCATTCATTTTGGAAGGGCCCTCTCTTCTCTGCTAGGAGATTCCTTCTCGTGCAAACAGTCTCCTAACAAGGAATTATCTGTGAGGTAGCAGAATGTGTATTATTAGGCCCATTTCGCAGATGGAAAAACTGAGGTACAAGAAGGTTTGATGACTTGCCTAGAAGCCCCACTGCCCCCTTATGTTTACTGATTGCCTCACCTAGGTTTTTTTGTTTTTGTTTTTGTTCTTCATTTTATCTGAGTAAAGCATCTTGCCTCAAACAGCTTTTTAGCTCATAATTCATTCAGGGAAACAGGGGGAGGGGTATATTTACAGACTGGAAGAGGATTAACAAATAAGTTCACAGTCAAGAAAAGCCCAGTTTTTGAAAGTCTGTGACCACACTCCTCCTGAAGAATGCCCAAGGGCTCTCAAGCCATTTACTTCTCCCTAGAATAAGAGGAGAGTGTGAGCCTTGTAAAATTTCCCACACTGCCTGACCGGGCAAACTTTTGCAAAGAGAAAGGAACTCTCTATTAGCTTCCAATCTGATTTCTATGCTTCTGTTCTGAATGTTTAATTGTCAGGCAGGATTCTGGGGTGTATAAATATATAATTATACTGCATAGCCAAAACCAAATAGGTCAGGCTTTGGGGGAGAATTGGTTTTATTATGATTCACAATTTCTAGCCGAACAGTTTTAGACTTTGGATTTCCAATATTTTGTGGAAATACAAATTTTCCATTCCCAAATCTGTTTTCATTTAAAATGTTTAAAAATGGGATGAGGCAAGTATTTTATTTTACAGTTTTACAAATTCACTTTCCTGTATCATACAAACAATTACAGCTTAAGATTGATCTTCACAAATATTTCAATGGGTCTATTTTTCTATGAATAATAAAAATACAAAACTTGTATAAATACCAGCCATTCAAGAATTCCGTGATAAACCGGAACAGCCTCCCTGGTGAAGTGATCTGCTTCCCTTGTATTTATTACCAGAGTTTCATGTTTCACTGTCAAGCATTGTCTTACATTGTTTTGGGTTTAATGAGAAAGCTTTGGCCAGAGAATTCAAAAAGCTTCTAGATAAAGTTATGGTCAGGAGTTATCACTAGCATGCCAATGCCATCAATGAAAGGGATGGACAGGGACGTTAATGTCGGCCAGGCAATGGCTCGTATTCAGCTGGAAGTCAGGCTTCCTGACTCCTTGGCCCCTAGGGCAACTAAATTATTATTCTGGCAAGCAAAGATATTATGTTGATATATATGATAAATGGAATATATATCATAGGTCTCCAGTAACTGAAAGACTATGAAAAGTCTTATTTTCATAGTTGCCCCATTTGAAGTTGTCCAGGTCAGTGGCCTTTGGCCTGCTCCTGTGGGTCTGCAGTGTCCTCCCACGCCCCCGCTTCCTTCCTTTTCATCTCCTTCTGTCTTGAAAGTCAAGACTTCCATCTTTGAAGACCAGCACGGGCGTGTACTACAGGGAGCCTCTGACTTCCGTGCAGCAGAGGCCAGGAGAAGCCACCAAACGGCAAATACCGTGTCTATGTGGTAGTCACACCGCCCAGGCGGGTCAGGAAGGCGACAGAGCACACCAGCACTTGGGACCCTGGGAGATAAAGCCACCAGCAAACAGTGCACATGCTCGCTCTCTCCCTTCCTTTCTCCCCTTTTCCAGTGGTCATCTTGGGAGAGATAAGGCAGAAAGCAGAAGATGAAAAAGAAAACAGCAGCAACCATGTAGGCAGGGCTGGATTTCCTTCTATTCCTAAATCACAAAAAAAGGAAGAGTGTGTGGTGAAAGTTCATGCTTAAGAAAGACTTACTAGACGTACGCATAGCCCCCGCCCTTCCATAAACCAGATGTGTTCTTACCTTTCTCCAAAGTCTCCTGGTAGCCTGTTTATGTTTTTATAACAATTATTATCCTTTCCTCATGACACAGCCATTTCAGTCTGCATTGTAGATTGTGGGTTCCCCTGAGGAAAGGCACTAGAGCTTCTGGACTTTTATGCTCCCACATCGCAAAGCTCAAGACAATAACCAAAAATGATAAATTGGGGTTTACTGGTTTGGTTACAAAATATGTCACCTGAGCAGTAACCTCTGATTTAGGAAAAGTGTCTACAGTAAATGTTGAGAAGATATATATATATATATGCATATATATATATATATATTCTAGAGATTTTAAAACATACTAGTTCTGAGACATATTGATTATTTTAAGGGGAGTTTTTATTTTTTTTATCAAAGGGTTTTTGTAAATCAGGGTAAGTGTCAGTTTTGGTTCAGGTCTGATCTCAGGGTCCTGTGATCAGGCCTGGAATAGGGCTCTGCGCTCAGCGTGGAGTCTGCTTAAGAGAGATTCTCTCTCCTTCTGCCCCTCCCCCAGCTCGTGCATGCATGTGTGCCCTCTTGGGTGCTCCCTCCCCCCCAAAATAAATAAATAAATAAAATATTTAAAAAATAAATAAAATATTCTTTATGAGGACCTCTGGACAAACCGTAATTACAAAGCAGAGGAAAGGGAGGGATAAGTATATGCCTTCTTAAAACCTTTTTTTAAGATTATTATTATTTTTAAAGATTGTATTTATTATTTATTTGACAGACAGAGATCACAAATAGGCAGAGGCAGGCAGAGAGACAGGAAGGGAAGCAGGCTCCCTGCCGAGCAGAGAGCCTGATGCGGGCCTCGATCCCAGGACCCTGAGATCATGACCTGAGCCAAAGGCAGAAGCTTTAACCCACTGAGACACCCAGGCACCCCTTCTTAAAACCTTTTCAAGAACAGGTAGGATGGGGACGCCTGGGTGGCTCAGTTGGTTAAGCGGCTGCCTTCGACTCAGGTCATGATCCCAGCGTCCTGGGATCGAGTCCCACATCGTGCTCCTTCCTCGGCAGTGAGCCTGCTTCTCCCTCTGCCTCTGCCTGCCACTCTGTCTGCCTGTGCTTGCTCCTGCGCTCTCTTTCTATCTGAGAAATAAATAAATAAAATCTTTAAAAAAAAATTTATGAAAGAATAGTTGACATTTATAAAGTAATATAGAAATGTATTTTAGTTTAAGCTGCCAGTTTGAAATATTTATAACCTTCTTAATGGAAATTAACTTCTACAGCAGCTTGCAATCAGGCTAAGCATAGTAGGAACACTAGTCTAGAGCAGGGCTTCTCAGAATTTAATGAGTGAACATAGGCTAAAATCTTATTGAAATGCAGATCCTGGTTCAGAAGGTCTGGGGTGGCCCCCCGAGGGTCTGCATTCCTCACAAACTCCCAAGTGAAGCCTATAATGGTCCAGGGACCACACCTTACGGCACTAAACACTTTGGTACCCTTAATACTGATTGGTAATGTTTGGGGATTAGCTGCAGGGTCAGGCTCCCAATGAGGGTCACTGCCTAGTTCACTACATCAGAATTAGAGTCCCATGATGAAGCTGCCAATGCCATTATGAAGCTGTCAATTCAGGCAGACCAATGACACAAGGAAAACAGAAATCTAGTTAAAAAAACAAAAACAAAAAACTCTGAATTGAAACACACAGACAATAAGAGAAGCCAAAAGACTGAGGATGTGCAATAAAAAGGCTAATAAAAGTAACTAAATGGACAGAGTGGGAAAAGATATTTGCAAATGACATATCAGATAAAGGGCTAGTATCTAAAATCTACAAAGAGCTTAGCAAACTCAACACCCAAAGAACAAATAATCCAATCAAGAAATGGGCAGAGGACATGAACAGACATTTCTGCAAAGAAGACATCCAGATGGCCAACAGACACATGAAAAAGTGCTCCACATCACTGGGCATCAGGGAAATACAAATCAAAACCACAATGCGATACCACCTCACACCAGTCAGAATGGCTAAAATGAACAAGTCAGGAAATGACAGATGCTGGCGAGGATGTGGAGAAAGGGGAACCCTCCTACACTGTTGGTGGGAATGCAAGCTGGTGCAACCACTCTGGAAAACAGCATGGAGGTTCCTCAAAAAGTTGAAAATAGAGCTACCTTATGACCGAGCAATTGCATTACTGGGTATTTATCCTAAAGATACAAACGTAGTGATCCAAAGGGGCATGTGTACCCGAATGTTTATAGCAGCAATGTCCACAATAGCCAAGTTATGGAAAGAACCTAGATGTCCATCAACAGATGAATGGATAAAGAAGATGTGGTATATATATACGATGGAATACTATGCAGCCATCAAAAGAAATGAAATCTTACCATTTGCGACGACATGGATGGAACTAGAGCGTATTATGCTTAGCGAAATAAGTCAACTGGAGAAAGACAACTACCACATGATCTCCCTGATATGAGGAAGTGGAGATGCAACGGGGGTGGGAGTTAAGGGGGTAGGAAAAGTAAAAATGAAAGAAGATGGGATCGGGAGGGAGAAAAACCAAAAGAGACTCTTAATGTCATAAAACAAACTGAGGGGGGTGGGGGGAAGAGGGGTTGGGTGAGGGTGGTGGGGTTACATCATATGTTTAAATAAAGCTTAAATAAAGTAAAAAAAAAGATGGGTCTTTAAAAAAAAAAAAGTAACTAAATGGGGCAGCTGGGTGGCTCAGTTGGTTAAGGGTCCAACTCTTGATTTCAGCTCAGGTCATAATCTCAAGGTCTTGAGATCAAACCCCAAGTTGGGCTCCCCACACAGCAGGGAGTCTAATTGAGATCTTTTCTCCCCTGTTTCCTCTGCCCATCCCCACCTCCCTCCTCAGGCCCCCCAAAAAGAAGTAAATAGATGTTTGCAGGTTAGAGGGGGCACATTGAAAGCTAATCCTATGTTCTCTATAACTCCATGGGGTCATTAATTTTATGTACAGTTTAGCTTATTTCTCTTGCTAATAGACAAGCTTTTAAAAGGACTCAGTTGGGTGGGATGCCTGGGTGGCTCAGTGGGTTAAAGCCTCTGCCTTTGGCTCAGGTCATGATCCCAGGATCCTGGGATCAAGCCCCGAATTGGGCTCTCTGCTCAGCAGGGAGCCTGCTTCCCCCTCTCTCTCTCTGCCTGCCTCTCTGCCTACTTGTGATCTCCGTCTGTCAAAAAGTAAACTCTTAAAAAAATAATAAAAATAAAAATAAAAGGACTCAATTGGGTTAGACAATAATATGGGAATAATCTGGGTAGTACAAAATATTTGTACAGGTTCAATGAAATCAATGGAACCCAGTGTTTTTGGAATTGAAACTTTTTTTATGTTTTGTGCATATGCTACACACTACATTACATCCTCAGCAGAGCCTGGGGAAAACACCCTATAGTCAAACCCATTTATATTCTCCAACAAAGCATATGAATATCCAGTCATACTAAGTGGGAGAAATAAGGAATCTAAACAGTCTCATATCCATTCAGGGCAGGTTTTGTTGCTAAATGAGTTACAAAAAAATCTTGTGGTTTAAAGATTTCAGAATTACAGTTTAAGGGAATGTGGACATCTTTTCCAACACTTCTGTTCCCCATTAGGGTGTTCAACCTATCTCTCTTCTTATAATAAACTTCTTAAAAAAAAAAAAGATTTAGCCACTTATTTTAGAAAGAGTGTGTGAGCAGGGGTAGGGGCAGGGAGAGAAGGAGAGAGAATCCTCAAGAAGACTCCCCACTGAGAGCAGATCCTGACTCAGGGCTCAATCCCAGGACCCTGAGATCATGAGCTGAGCCTAAATCAAGAGCCAGCCACCAAACAGACTGAGCCACCCAGACACCCCTTAAAATAAACTTCTTAATCTCTCCTCAGTTATACTAAGGTGTAAATGACTAATAGTCAGCTCAAGTATACTTGTATTTAAATAGGAATAATCACATTTTGAGGTGGAATTTCGGACATTAACCAATAACTAATTTCATCTCAGGATTTAGCATCCAGGAGATTCTAATTAAGTGGAAAAGAATTAAGGGATTCGATACAACAAAATAAATTTTCACTAACCAAAAGTTGTTCCCTGCCTTTGACTTAATCGATTTTAAGCTAACCTTTTTAAATGTACTGTACTGTGCATTTGCACAGGGCTCCACAGTTTTTAGGTGATTTTTATAAACATCATCTCATTCCTTGTATATTAATCTCTATTCTTTTTTTAGTTAAGGAAACAGATTCGAAGGAGTGACTTGTCCAAGGTCACAGAGTTGAGAAACAGCTAAGAATCAGACCCAGAACTTTGACCAAATTAAACCATTTCTATACAACATTGGTTAGAAATAAGAGTGTTTGTATCCTCCCAGTTGGTGAAATGCAAATGTGAACTTAGATGATGATGATTCACTGTGGAAACAGTAAAAGACATAAGAGAGAAACTATATGTGTCCTTTATTAGAATGATCTCATTGTCTCCGATAATAGCTCGCAGGCCAACTTTGAGCAAATGTTCAGCCTGATAGAAATATTATATTCCTTGAGGTGTTGTTCCTATCTTCGTGATTTCTAATGGTCACGAAGTCCTGGACTCTGAATCCCAAGACCAAATTTGCTTGGGTCATATTTCACCATCTGACACAGGAAGTTGGAAGTGTCATGGAAGGGACAAGAAATCGATTCCACAAACATTTATTGCACACACTGCCTAGCTAACAATAGGCGCTCAATAAATGTTAAATGAATGAATATATCCCCTGTAATTACAAGATCCCCTCCTGTCAGTTTGACTGAGTCAGTGGCTCCCCTCCCTCTACTGCCTCGGTAGATGCAACATTCCCTAAAACAAATGTCTGAATCAAAGAGTGGGAGGAAGGCTAATTTGCTTCAAAGGATGAATCGGGGAGTTGGTTTAAAAAATAATGCCACTACCTCTGTGGGAAAAGCTTCCAGAGGAATATAGAGTGTGTACACAAGCAGAACGGAAGCTAAAGCATGTTGTCTATTTATTTTCTCTAGGCAATTTCTTCTCATTCATTATTTTACTTTTTCTGAGAGAGGGGCTCTCTTGAGCCTCTTGCTCCAGCTGTCCTCTCCTCCCTGATGTCTAGGGTGGCACACTGTAGTAAGATTTTGCCAAGCTGCATACCTCACTCTGGGCAATGATACTCCTTTTTATGTCACACTCAACAAAAGGTGTTCGTGAATCAGCTCAAAATCAGTTCATATTTAGATGACGCATTTTCCTCAACTGAACAACAGTCCACAGTTACAAATGCCAAACAGGAAGGGCACATCTGCGAAAAACAAGCCTCTTAAGCTGGAAGAATGAATAATGATGATGTGTGGGCTGGGCTTTCTATACAGCAAACTCTGGGAAGACCTTTCTGTGAACAGCTATCTGATCACAATTGAAGAGGCTTTGTCCTCCTCACCTCCCACACTCTGGATCAGCAGCTCCACTGGCCAAGGCAGATTGATAGGGAAGATTCCTTGGTCATCAGAAACTCAGGTATCAATTCAGAATCTCCAAACCTTGGGGTAGAAATTCTTTTTCTCGTTACTTATAGCTCTTGGGACCAAGTAAATCCTAAAAGAGAGTGTTTCCTTTAGGGATATGAAACTTGTTTCCACTTTGAGTTTCAAATCCCCAGTAGAAGCTTCTGGATAATGAATTAGGTACTTAAATAAAGTACTGGTTCAAACTGGATTTAATTAATTTTTTTCTGATCATAAAATAGTTCCATTTTCATTATAGAAATCTTATAATAAATAGGGGCTTTCTATTTTCATTTGGCATAAACTTCAATCGTTTTGGAAAATATGTAAGTTTGCTTCTCATTTGAATTGTGTGTGTGTGTGCGCACACACACGTGTGTGTGCATGTGTGGTGTCCGTGTATCGATATATGCCTGTGTTTAAATAAGCTCACTATTGAATAAAATAATAAAATTTTAATTTGGTTAAGGAGTCAGCAAATTAACATATGCTTTGTTGCCTTTTTTGATTCATGGCAACATTTATAACTAACTTTCTTTTAGTTTATAGATCTCTGTTACTGTCATAAGATTGCCATAATAAAACCCTTCTTTTCCATATGGAATTCCATTAACAGTTTGGCTGTTTCATCCATCATGAGAAGAGTTTGCTACTGAAGAAGAAGCTAACAGTATTAACCCTGGAACCTCCCACCTCCTCCCCCCATTCCCAAACTCAATTAAACCAGCATCACGCCAAGCCACACAAAAAAACTGCCGCCTATTTACATAACACAATGATCAAGTCATAAATCAACATTAATCATGAATGTTGCAACAAGTCACTGAAAATGATGTTTGACCTCACCATGGACCAGACGCATCCAACCATGAAAAGCATTCATCTCCAACTGGGAGCCACTTCCCACTCCCAAGGGCAGGGTCAAGCATTTCGGATACATACGACAGGCAGGTTTGATCTTTCCTTCCGGATATCACTTTCCTTCTTCCCTAACTCTATTACCTTCCAATTCTGAATCAGTCTCATCCTAGAAATGATTCCAGTTCCAACACCCCAACACCCCCGGAGTCCAGTTGTCCCTTTCCTTTAAAGACCTTCTTCACGTCTACTTTCTTCGGATGGATTCCCTACTAAGGTAGAATTTAGCTACAACCTATATCATGGTCCTAGGCTCCCTGATTCCATCTATAATTATCCTGAACACTTCAGGGGGAAATTAAAGTTAATTTTCTGATTGTACTTTCTGAGCTACAATTCTTTAGGGCTTGGAACGAAGTCATCGCTCCACATGCAGCACCCTGAGGCAATCTTGACATCCCTATCACACCACAGTCTATATTACTAGATCGAGGCAGGTTTGTGAATTTTTCTTCTTCCTGAAAATGCTTTCTCATGCCTCTGAGTTGTTACACATGCTCTTCGTTCTTTCTGGAATCTGCCCACCCTCGCCCCTCACCCACAGACCCACTCCCGTATATGTGTCTGGGAGACTCTTCATTTACATCTCAGGTCTCCACAAAAGGCAGCTGCAGCCCCTACAAGCCTCTCCAGACTCCCCCAGGCTCCCTCCAACACTCTTCTTTGTGTCCCACTGCACTTTGTGTCCCACTGCAGACTCCATTTTGGAGCTCGTCCCAGCTTGCATTTTTGTACGCTTCTGTTCGTCACTGGACTGTGAGCTATCCTGAATCAGGGACCATCCAGAGCCTAGCACAATGCCTGTCAAGAGAAGTGTTCAATAAAAAATGTGATGAATAAATGAATGAGTGAATAAAGAGCAACTTGAGAGAATTTTAAAAAGAGAACAACTAAGAAGAAAACCGTGTTTAAATAATCAATATTCCTCCATTAAGTCAAAGTAAAAAAGCAAAGTATTACCTTGCAAGAAATTTTCTATTCAATTCATTACTTCTCCAAATGCAAACCTCTCCTTAACTGTTTCGATGAACAGGGCACATACATGGTTACAGAGCAACTGGTCATTTATTAGTTTATTAGAATGGCAGCATTAAAAGAAATTAGTTATAAATGCTTTCAGTGTTTTTTTTTAAGATTTTATTTATTTGTTTGACAGAGACACAGCAAGAGAGAGAACACAAGCAGGGGGAGTGGGAGAGGGAGAGAGGCAGGCTTCCCACTGAGCAGGGAGCCCAATGTGGGGCTCAATCCCAGGACCCCGGGATCATGACGTGAGCCAAAAACAGATGCTTAACGACAGCCATCCAGGTGCCCCAACTTTCAGAGTTTTAATAGGGAAAAGGTAATTTTTGTACACAGAAACCAGCCTGTGTCAAACATAAATTATGCATCATCATACTGATCACCTGCTATGGTTAACGACATGGAAGTTGAAAGAAATGTGATATGATATTTAAATCAGTATTTTGCACAGCCATACGCCACATATTGCTATTCCCCCCATGATAAACTGATTGAGTAACTTAAATAAATTTTTTTAAAGATTTTATTTATTTATTTGACAGAGAGAGAGAGATCACAAGTGGGCAGAGCAGCAGGCAGAGAGAGAGGGGGAAGCAGGCTCCCTACTGAGCAGAGAGCCCTATCCGGAGCTTGATCCCAGGACCCTGAGATCATGACCTGTGCCGAAGGCAGAGGCTTAACGCACTGAGCCACCCAGGAGCCCCAAATAATGTTTTAACACACATCGTTATACAAAAAAAAAAAATTAGAATAAACTATGAATCATTCTGTCAACTTGTGATTCAATGGAACAATGTATATCTTTCATGGTTATTAATATTCAGTGTCTTTCAGTAAATTAAAAATCCAGCTTAACAAAGGTTAAAAATATCTGGTGATACATAGATGATTGTTAAAAGTAATATATATTAATGAAGTTTTGTATGACTGGCTTTTTTCTTCTTTGGTTAATCACTCATAGAATTATGTCAAACATATATCAAGACTTTGGCTCCTTTTTCATCCAACCTTCCGGCATTTCATTACTATAGTTACCTGATTAATGGATGCAATAATATATATGGCATGATATGATATGTTCACATTAAATTTTAATCAAATATTACTAAATTCAGAAAACATTAAGTAAATCATGACTGATGAGGCAATATTGCTGTACTGTCATATTGATGACTCTCAAACTTCACTACTGAGAGTAACAGATTAAGCACCAGAAGTGAATTTTATGAGGAAATAGAAGGATCTCAACTTCCACAGTTGTGTTTTGTTAATTGCTTTACAGCCACCAGAGGAGACATTAGATCCATCAAGTCTACCGGTGTCACAGATCCTGTAACACCCTTTCTTGGTTTCAAAAATTCTATTTGTAGTGAAAGAGGGGCACATTTGTTACCCATGGGGATTTGCTGTTTTCTAATCATGGTTTTTAACTAAAAATTATTGTTATTGTTCCCCTTCCAAGAGGTTTTGAAAGCAGACAAATTGATAGGCATGGAAAATGGAAGGTATTTTCCAGGGGCCGGGGCAAGGGGGAGGTGGGGACTCCTCGTTTCATGGGTGTCGAGCTTCAGTTTTGTGTGATGAGAAAGTTCTGGAGATCTGTTGCACAACAGTGTGAAAATCCTTAAAGCTATTGAACTCTACACTTGAAAATGGGGAAGATGGTAAATTTCATGTTACGTATTTTCTACCACAATGTTTTAAAAAGTTGTTGCCGCTGTTGTAGTATTGTGAATGGAACTTAGAACCTAACACTGGCTCCTTCAGTCTTGCCAGGGAGAGGAGACAAGAAGAACTATCATTTGTTGGGGGGGGGTGGTCTGCACAGAGGGAGGCACTTTGTCTAACAACAGCAGCCTCACCCTGGGGCTTGGAATTAAGTCCTAGTTCAGCATCCAACTCCCTGAAGCAGTCTTGCTATTTTTATCATACCACACTTTTTTGGTCCAGATTAACTAGATAATAGCAGTTCAACCACAGGCACTTTCTAAATGAAATCTTACCTAACCTCACAGCAAAGCCACAATGTGACCATTCTTGTGTTGCTGTTATATGTGAAGAAACACAGAACTGTGAGCAGTAAGACAGATGGTTAGGTTCCAAAAGTTGCATTCTTCTAACTTAGGGTAGAGATTTCCAGTGCTCATCCATATCCTGTTCTCCTCATCCTCCTGGACTCCCAAAGGAAAAAGCATGTCCCAGCCCCTCTGGTTGCTAAGCCGGGCCTGGTGAGCCACACAGGTTATGTTGGGACTTAGGCAGTGAACCATCCCTGTGTGACTCTTCAGGTGTATCTCCTCTGCTGTGGTAACTCTGGCAACCACGTGCTAAAGTAGTGAAGCCACAAGATTGGATCTTTGACTCATCCTTGGAAGGCAGATGCCTCAGAGAACCCATGAAACCTAGAGCAGGCTTTGTGTGAGAAAGAAGAAAACTAGTGGCGTTGAGCCACCTTGAGGACTTGGGTCACTTCAGGATTGCCTAGCCTAGACTGCCTAAATACTGCTTCAGACTTGAGATAGGGTTGGTCTGGGTGAGTGCTGAAGGCAAAAAGTATTGGTCTGTATGATTGCGAAAATGTTTTCTTACTTTAGCCTCACCAACTGAAATCCATGTTTTGCAACTACCTAGCCTCCTGAATAGCCAAATGTGAACTTCTCCTCTTTCTCTCTCTCTCCTCTTCTACCTCCACTTCTTCTACTTCTACTTCTTCCTCTTCTACCTCCTTCTACACCAGAAGAATGAAATCTTGAATCTCGTGTTAGAATAATATGGAATTGGGACACCTGGGTGGCTCAATTAAGTGTTCCACTCTTGATTTCAGCTCAGGTCATGATCTCAGGGTTGTAAGATTGAGTCCCACATTGGGCTTCCTACTCAGGGCAGAATCTGCTTGAGACTCTCTCTCTCCTTCTCCCTCTGCCCTGACCCACCGCCCTCCCTCTCACATAAATAAATAAATTAAATATTTTTAAAAGGAGAGAGAGGATAAGGAATCAACTCCATCTCAATCTTCTCACATTGACACAGGACAATTTTCTTAACCAAGTATATCCTGTCCTCCAAAGCCAACATACCTTGCTCATTTTTCTAAAACGTGGTATTCCAAATAATTTTAGGTGCTCCATGAATTAGTACTTTTTATTTTATTTTTATACTTCTTATTTATTTTATTTCCTATTTTGGCCATCACATATTTACTCAAAAGTACACTAGGAAATATCAAACCAGTGATTTCATGGATATCATTGCTTAGGACAAGACTAAAGGAGAATATTTATGTTTTGAAAGTAGGTAGATGTTTTTAGAAACTAGTAAGAAAACAACTAGGCAGTTTGTGCACCAGGATGACAAAAATCATGAAGCTGAGGAAATTATGCCAGATTGTGTCCTGGTGGGAACCCTCCAAACACAGTTAGTGCCAGTCATGCCAGGTGGCCAGCCATTCCTGCTCCCCGCCATCCTTTGGACAGTGTGATAAAAGGAACACACCCTCATCTGTGTTTCCCCACACCACTGTGCCAGGTAGTCATGTCATCCCTGCCCAGGGTTTTCCTCCCAGCACTCATGAGCAGTCAATGAACCTGCACAGGCCACTAAACTGGGCTACTGATAGTATTTAAGGGCTAATCTAAATTTCCTTCTTTTCTTATTGGACCCTAAGATCTCATTATCAGAAGCCCACCTGATTGTTCCCTTGATCCCATGAGGGGCCTAGCTGCTTTCAGCTGGGAGGGGAAGGAGGTGTAAAGGCAAGACCTGGGCAGGGGTGGAACCTTTCTTGCTCAAACATTACTGTCATGTTTAGCCTGGGCACCTGCCAGGTTTTTGGGAAGGGGCAAGTCGTCCAACTGGGTGCAGTCTGAGCACCTGGGTTCTCTGGTGAAAGCCAGTGTAAAAATGCAGAGATAGGCAGACTGATCCAGCCTCCCACGTGTTTAGGTGTTCAGCACAAACTGAAATACATGAGCAGCTTGCCCCGATCAGAACACCAAAGTCTGTTTTAATGTTAGTATCACTGCCTCTGTGCTATACTATATTTAGACAAAGGCGCCATCTTGCTTTTCACATAGTTCCTCCCCATCCTTCTGCCTTTAGTTTGACCAGGGGAATTCACCCTGCATTCTGGTTCTTATCTCCATAGAAGGAGTTGCAGTTTCCTCACCACCCTTGGGCATGTTGCCGCCCCGCTCAGCCAGTGGATTGTCACGTAACCATGGGCTGAGTCTTGGCTCCATCTCCTTTCCTCTGGTCTACCAAAAACAAATCCACAAATTATCCTTCCCTTATGGACCTAAATCGGTAATCAGGCCCAAAATGGAGAAAGAGGAACAGAATCATAGGGATAGAGCGTTGATTTCCTCTCCTCTTATACAGCATGGAAGACAGGTCCAGTTCCCTGGGCCCCCAGGGTGGGATGTGGGAAAGGAGGTAAAGGTGTCCTGCATAACCCAGATGAATATCTGCCATCACATGTAAAAAACATCTATGGACCAGAAGAGTCCATCAGGAAGAAGGAGGAGGGGGAAAAAAAAAAAAGGCAAGGGACCCAGTTGTAACTAGAGAAATGTTTCCAAAGGTATTTTCTGAGAATGGGGAAAAGTACCCTACTAATTTGGTAGGCTTCTTGGGAATCTAAAGCTATTGTGAAAGGAGCTACGTAAGCAAGGACATTGTGAATTTGCGGGTGAGATGGCCGTCAAGATGAAGAATATGTGCCCCAAAGGGAGGGAAAAAACAAATAGAGAAGTAAGATAGAGTCAGAGAGCTGAACCAGTTTAGACAACTAATGGAAAGCCCCCGGAGTGAGTACACTTCTCCCAAGCAGCCAGTGTCTGGGCCTGCCCGGGCAGCGCCGACTTCCACCCAGGCCCTGAGGGACTCTCGTCGAGCACCCTGCGTGGCAGGTGGGAGCTGTTGTGGGCAAGGGCTGGGCCTCCCATTGTCTCAGGGTGTTCAACGAAGCTTCTGTCGGGAGAGGGGAGCCAGCAGAACGTGGGCTAACACACCAAGGAACGCCCAGAGAACCACGGCTTCCCCTTGGCAGTGCAACCCCTGAACTGACTGAGGAGTTCCCACCTGGACTTGGGGTTATAGGTCAGATTATAGGAGTGTGGTAGGCCCGGAGCTATCTCATCTAGAATACAGATGCCTGAAGTTTTGGGCTGGCCGTGGACTCTTCCCTCACTAGGAGGCCCGCAGAGAACGAGTTTAGTTGGATACTGACCTGGTAGTTCGGGTCCATTCTGAGCAGAAGACTTCAGTGGTGGGGTTGTCCAGCAGCACAGACCTGCGGAGAGTTACGAGACATACTCAGTATGTGGAAGGCACGCGTCCGGGCATCCTTACCGATATTTCTGGCTTGGATCTACCATGTTTGGGAGAATGCACTCTGACTTGTGGTATATCAGAATTAACGAATTTATTGGCCCTTGCCCTAGCCAGCGCTGTTACATTGGGCTCCCATCTATTTTATTTCTAAAACACAGTGAGCTTGTTCATAAATCCATAATTGCATTTTTGCGACTTAAACCCTTACGGAGCTGAAGCCAGAGCCTAGGGGTCTAAAACATTTACGTATTTATTTATTGGGCAACATATGTCCTAATAAGTACAAATAGACAGCCACCCATCTGTGAGTTCTGCCCAATGTGGTGGGAAAGAACAAACTGTCAGGCGCACCGGCCCATAGGGGAATCCCTTTTGTTTAAGAAATGCTTCTTCAAAGGAATTGGCATCCCTGCCTCCCTTTGAGGGTGTTGCTGTGTGGGAGGCTCTGTCGGTCTCTCTACAATGACAAAGCTGAGGAGCCTGTCTTCGGTTGGTGCTTCCCCCAAAATGCACAGTCTGGGCAAAAAACACAGACACAAAGCACGCACACAGAAGAACTCAGTGCCGAGCAGAGTGTGGGCTGAAGAATCCTGCCTCCTAAGGAGGTGACAGTCAAATGACGCTGGCTCATCATGTGTGTCAAAGGCAGCGCAAGGCAGGTAAATAGCAAGTAAGCACTTCCCACCCACTCACAAATTCCATGCTGGAAACGCTGGTGTGGCAGGAGCCTCTTCCACTCTTGGGTCCATTCACATCCAAGCTCTTTTTAAGAAGGAAACAAACAAACCTCTAACACATCAGGCATGATTGTAGAATGTTTTCAATAGCAGCCACGGGAAATCCGTAACTTTTCCCTCATGTGTCCTTGCGTTTAGTCACTTCAACGTGCCTTGCTTTGTTTTCTGTGAAATGAGATAAAAAGTCCATTTTCCAATAGTAAGTACAGAATCAATACATAAGTGCAGTGACTAAATATCTATTCTAAATATCTATTCTAAAGTTGGCAGAGCAGGAACTCACTTGAGCAGAACGGGCGGAACCCCTTTCGCAAGCTCCACATTATTGTGTTCAAGACCCAGAACCAAAATAATCTTATTTGGACAAAGTATGAAACTATGTACAGTCCTACCAATAAATGGATTTGGAGAAGCAATATCAAATAAATGAAGACTATAAATATCATTTTGAAGAATTTATATCAGATAAAATAGGACCATGTACACTTAAAACTGTGCTGGATCTCAAGTGCCAGAGAATTAAGGGAAGGCACCAGAAATTAGAGCAACCATGAAAGGCTTGGTTGGAGAACGAGTAAACAATAAGGAAAAGCTGATATAATATGATTTTTTAAAGATTTTGTGTATTTATTTGACAGAGACACAGCAAGAGAGGGAACACAAGCAGGAAGAGTGGGAGAGGGAGAAGCAGGCTTCCCGCCGAACAGGGAGCTTGATGTGGGGCGAGATCCCAGGACCGTGGGATCATGACCTGAGCTGAAAGCAGACACTTAATGACCAAGCCACCCAGGTACCCCTATAACGTAATTTTTATATAGGTACTACTCTCTAACTTATCTTTAAAGTATAATGCAAATAATGCTTCCACAGAGTAAAGAGTGGACCTAGATTTCACAAATGGTTTATCAATCCATGCTACTTAAAAATGCTGTCTTTGGGGGCACCTGGCTAGCTCAGTCGTTAAGCATCTGCCTTCAGCTCAGGTCATGATCCCAGTGTCCTGGGATCGAGCCCCATATCTCCCTCTTCATCTCCCCCCATGCTTGTGTTTCCTGTCGCTATCTCTCTCTGTCATAATTAAATAAAATCTTAAATAAATAAATAAAATGCTGTCTTTCAAATAATTGATGTCTACATCAACCAATAATATCTCCATCCATATTACTCAAATGTTATGACCAATGGGAAAATGTTTAGCTTTGCATATGTAGGCTCCTATTTCAAGAGTAACATTCAGAATGTTACTTCTTACCACAGTAAAACAAAATAGGAAATGGTATTCTCCTTTTCTTCCAACTTCACAGGGAGTAATAATGGCATTTTTGTAGAAGTTAATTATGCTCTAGAGATCTGGATTGTTTATGTGCCAGTGTTGGGAGGGAGGGGAGAAACAGTGAAGACTAGTGATACAATTAAATAAAACAAATCGTGGTTTGTCTGGGGTTTTGGTCTACATCCTGCCAGGAAGTGAGTGAAGAAGTCATTGGCAGGTGCTGCATTCTAGAAGAAAGATTTTCTGCAGCTAGGTAAGCCAGCCTGGTGCCAGCCAGCCTTATGTGCAGGAAGAAGGGCAACCACCTACATACCACCATCTGACGTGTACAACAAGGCCCTTCTGGTTGTAAAGTAGCTCTTCCACTAGCCTGCAACAGCCCAATCTTCTTCTCTACCGGACCAGTAGAGAAGTATTGAGAAGTATAGAGAAGTATTGGCGAAGTATAAAACTTGTACGGAAGGGACGCCTGGAGCTCAGTGGGTTAAAGCCTCTGCCTTTGGCTCTGGTCATGATCTCAGGGTCCTGGGATTAAGCCCCGCTTCGGGCTCTCTGTTCGGCAGGAAGCCTGCTTCCTCCTCTCTCTCTCTGCCTGCCTCTCTGCCTACTTGTGATCTCTGTCTGTCAAATAAATAAATAAATACATACATCTTAAAAAAAAAAAAA
>RCUC01124571.1:0-18145 GCA_003697995.1 Taxidea taxus jeffersonii | reverse complement strand
TTTTTTTTAACATTTTATTTTTATCCAAGCTGCACACACACATAATCCAAAGGAACCCCTGGGTGCCACAGGGCAATGCTTGGCATGCTTCCCCAAGGAGATACCCTCACAACACAGCTGACCAGAGGCTAGTGTCCTTTGACCCCACCAAAGTGATAACTGAGATAGAAGAGGAAGACACCACATGGGTGGATGTGATAGCCCACCTGGTTTTGAAGTCTCATGCTCCAACAGGAGTCAGCATCGTTTGGGTATACCTTCTAGGTCCCAGAAGGGGACACACCCACTTAGAAGAGGCACCAAGTCCAAGGAAATCCAGTGTTCTAGTTTCTTACCAGTTATTCTTCCCATTGAGATGCAGCAAACCAATCATGGGTCATTCCATACAAGCAATGTTGCCTGATAGTACAACTTCAGTTGTCTACCTTTACCAGGCTCTATGGGAATGACCCAGAAAGTTAAGCCAAGATCAGTTTCCCAATAAAGGAGAGAGGGTTGCTAACACTTAACTACACATGTCTTGTTTGTATTCACTGTATTTTGGCAACTCTTTGATAAAGCAGCTTATCTGTGCCCTAATTAATACAGTGACATGCCAGCCTCATCTGTCCCCTCCCGAACTGCCATTAGATCCTTAGGAATAAATACAGAAAGACAAAAACACAGATAAAAACACTGTAATTTGGGCGCCTGGGTGTTCAGTGGGTTAAGGCCTCTGCTTTCGGCTCAGGTCATGATCTCAGGGTCCTGGGATTGAGCCCTGCATCGGGCTCTCTGCTCAGTAGGGAACCTGCTTCCTCCTCTCTCTCTGCCTCTCTGCCTACTTGTGATTTCTGTCTGTCAAATAAATTAAAAAAAAAAACAAACCACTGTAATTTAATGGCCCCCTGGGTAGCTCAGTCAGTCAGGGGACTGACTGTTAGTTTTGGCTCAGGTCATGATCTCAGGGTCGTGGGACTGAGCCCCATGCCAGGCTCCACACAGAACGGAGTCTGCTTGTCCCTCTCCTTCCCCATTCTGCCCTTCTTCCTGCTTGCATGCGCGCTCTCTCTCTCTCTCAAATAAATGAATAAGATCTTTAAACAAAACACCACCATAGGGGCACCTGGGTGGCTCAGTTGGTTAAGTGTCTGCCTTCAGCTCAAGTCTTGGTCTTAGGGTTCTGGGATGGAGCCCTGCATCAGGCTCTCTGCTCAGCGGGAAGTCTTTTTCTCCCTCACTCTTTGCCTGCCTCTCTGCCTACTTGAGATTTCTCTCTGTGTGTCAAATAAAACCTTTACAAAAAAACACACCACCATAATTTAAACCTATTACAATGCAGAATCAGGAGTGAATTTTTCCCCACTGCAGTGTTATGAAACTCAATTGTGTCTTATCTATACTATGTTCTCTAAGAAGAGCTTGGGGGTCTCAGGCGGTATGTGAATGCACGAATTCATCCCCATTGTCTATACGGACTTAGCTGCCAGCACTTCCCTGACAAGAAACCACGCTCTTGTTTCATGCTCTCGGGGAGGGTTTTGGTACCACATGCTGCTGCCTCTCAGGCAAGTTAGCATTTGTCTCCTGACTCAGTCAGACCCACAGCTTCTTCAGCTCCTTCAGGGCTCCCTGATTTCTGAGCCAGGTGCACACTTGCTTCAGTGATGGTGGGCTCTGGCCTTTGCAGCAACCCCTTGGAATTGGAGCCTTGGAAAAGAGACTGGATGCGCGTCCCAGTCCCTGCTCATCGGGATGCATTCCAGCTCGTCCTATGACTTCCTGTCCACCTTCCCTTCCCACCTGCCTGCCCTGCAGCCTTCAGGCCCCTGCTCCAGAAGGGAAGCTGACAGCCTCACTAGACTGTGTAAGCAGCTCCACCACCGCAGAAGGTCACATCCTCCAACGGACCCTTGTCCTGGGGACTCTGCTTCTCTGACTGAACCCTGCCAGACACAGGATCCAGCGTACCCACTCGTGCTCAATGTGTCAGCACTAGATCAGAATAATGTAGAATCCTGTGGCTCCTCGTGTCCCTGAATCAAAGGCAGAAATGTGACTCCGATTTCCAATTTACTCTGGCTTACTGACGAGGATTATCAAGGGGAAAGGGTGTTGTTGCTTTATAATCGTGGCACGCAAGCTGCCTTTGTGTGAATTAGACACAGGTGGACACAGCCCTGCGGTGGACGCACAGCCTGGCAAGTGGGGTGGATGCTGGAAGATGGCCTACGAACCTCACCTAATCGCACTGTTTAAGCCTCAGTGCAATGTTACCTAGTGCCCTTACCTCACTGCTGGCTTGATGGGGATTGCCTCCACTGGCTCGCCATTAAGTATGATGGTAAACTGCCAGCTCTGTCTCAAGAAATACCCGACATGCTGACTGCCTGCTTTCAATCACATCCTCAGTCACCACTCTGGTTCGAGCTACTTGAACCACTTGGAATATTGCTCTGGCTTCCTCATTGGTCTTCCTGCATTCACCACGGCCTTCCTAAATTTTACCCAACATAACAGCTAGAGAGCTCCTATATAAATGAAAATCGGATTATTTCAGCCCTTCACTCAGAACCCTCTCCTGGCTTTCTAGCCCAGGCAGAGAAAAGTCCTCACAATGGCCTAGAAGGTGGCAGACCTGGGAATGACCCTCCCTCTTGGATTGCCCCTCAAGGAAGGACTCACTGCCTGTGGCAAGGAGTGTGGCCAGCTGCCAGCCTCCAGGGGTTGGCTCCTTCAGAGTCTCCTTGGTCATTTAGTGAAGGTCATGTTCTTTGACGGGCAGTCCCCAATCGACCAACTGAGCAAGAAGGTGGTGCATAGGTGGGGTCATTCCTGCCCCACGCAGGGCTCCGCTAACGGACAAGGTTCTCCTTACTCAGGAGCACCCCACAGAGAGTTTGCAGGTTCCATAATGTCCGATGGCTTCCCCTGCCCAGTACTTTCACAGGTGTTACCCCCTAATAAACCTTTGCACTCCTCGTTCCAGCTCAACATCTACTTCCGGAAGATGGCTCCCTCTCCTTCCTATCTGCCCCAGCCATACTACCTCCTTGCTATTCCCCAGAGGGGACAGTCCTGCCTCAATCTTTTGTGTTGGGCACGCCCTCTGCCTGGAGCCTGCTTCTGCACGTAGCTACACAGTCCACTTCCTCACCACCTTCAGGACTTACCCTTCCTTCTCTGATGGTCCTCTTTCTCTCAGCACACAGGCTGCATCACGCACTCGCCCTATCCCTGGTCCCTGCTTTATTTTCCTCTATAGCATCTCTCACCACTGAATATACTAAATGTTCCACTTGTTTATCTTGTTTATTTTCAATCTCCCTCCACTGAGATGTGAGCACCATAAGAGTAGAGTTTTGTTGTCTTTTGTGCATGATTCAGCATCGAGAATACTAGGCACCCAGACAGATGGCAACTGATGGAGAAATACTTCCCACCCTAATTCCCTTCCATTTTTTCTAATTTATCTGAATTTGTGCAATGCTTTCTCCCCTTTCTTTGTTCCCTGAGTTGTGCCAGTTTCCATCTCACCTCTTCTTATTTCCAGCCATCCCCTTCAGACTCCTCTTCCCTGAGTTCCTAGGTTTCTACGTTGCTGACTTTCCTTGGCACTTCTATGAAATTACAATTTTTTAAAAAATTTATGGAGGAGCATTTGATCACAGATGTTATGCATTCCAACACCATCTTTCTGAGTGTTCTTCTACTGTTGGAAACCTTTGTTCCCTCTTTCACTTGTTTTTCTCCTGCTATTTTTGTGTGGAGGGCATAGCTGCTCCTTTTCTGTCATTCCTGTTAGAACTGGCTTTTCTTGCATCGGTTATCTGCAGACAATTTCTGCAGGATTTGGTGGGGGATGTGCAGGGAGGTGTGGGCTTGGCAAGATCTAAACTTTGAAATGTCAGGACCCTCTGCTCCCCCGCTCTGGCAAGGGACAGTTGTCTTCAAAGAAAGCCCCTCTTTCATGCAGCCAGACCTCCGTTCCTTCAAAACGAATCAAGTTCAGAAGGGTTTCTCCCACCATCTCTTTTCTCCTCATTCCAATGTACCAAGGTAGGTCTCTCAGAAACACCCTCTCACCTTTCAAGGTAACACCATCACCTTGAAAAGCTGTGTCTTCCATGGTCTTTCCAGAGACCTGCCACTTCTGGACCCCCTGGGTACCCTCCGTGCCTTTTTTCTCTACCTTGCTCAGCATCCATGCTCACCCCAGATTGGCACCTAGCAGCCCCAACTCAGTGGGATGCCCTCCCTTTAATGACGATTTCTGCATTTGGCCTGGCTGGCCTCCCTCACCCTTTGCTGCTTTCCCTAGCCAGCCCGGGGCCGGCTCGCCATGGCTCCTTGCTGTCCTCCACCTGTCCCCATGGACTTTGCCAGCACTTCTACCCAACTTGGAGTGTCTGATTTTCTGTTCTAACTGAAAAAAGAAAAAATGCTTTTTTGCTCTTTTGTCTGGGAAAAAAAAAGGGTCATACTGAAATTGTAGCCTTGCTCACCCTGGAAGATTTTACATCGACCTGATTAGAATAGCACGAAATATACTCCTCCCCCACAGGGCCATCTAAAATCATCTTTAGACGTAAAACAAAACTTACCTCATACTTGCTCAACTCTTGAATTAGCTTTTTTTCTTTGACAACAAATTTCTCCTCCGCTTGTTTTAATTCTAATGTAACTTTTTCGATCTCTGCCAAAAATTCAGTGACCTCTTTTTCTCGTACAGTGGTCTAATAAGGGGAAAACAAACAAACAAAACCAAACCTGAAGATTTGCCATTTGCCTTGTAGCCTTCAGCCTCACATTTTCAAGCAGCCAAGAGTAAGTATCTCTTTGCATGAGATGTGGCTCCAGTGTTAGCTTATATTATTTCGCAGTTACCACTGAGAGGAACACTTCATTTTCCCTGCAGAGGTTAATTTATTCACCAGACAATATCTATAAGCTACAGGAGGAAATGGGGAATGGGAGTGGTGGGGGCCGGACGGCAGGCAGAGGGCCAATACTGGAGCTAAAGTGATGATTAGTATCTTTTTTTTTTTTTAAGAGAGAGTTTCCCCAAAAGTTAACATCAAATAAGTTTCCAGTGGCCTGTTTCAAAAGCATCTTCTAGAGAGAAGTGCTACTTTGCTAAATTCCTTCACTTAGTACACAACAAATAGATACACTTCTTAAGAAAGTTAAATAATGTGCTCTAAACATTGCCAGAAAGGAAAACATCTTTTAACAAGGCAAGGTTGAATTAGGTGTTGAAGGAGAATCACTGATAACATGGTAGTAATTCTAAGCCCATACTAATACGGAGTAATACTATTCAGTTCTTGGAATTCCTTTACCTCTTGCAATAATTCAGCGCGTCTGAGCTCCAAACTCTGAGTTTTATCTAAAATTTCTCCTATTTCAGTTTTTATCTTCTTTCTCCAACGGGCGTGTTTTTTTCTCAAACAAGCTACTCTCCACTGAGTTATAACACTAGAAATTCAAACACAAAGAATCACCATTAAATTGATGTAATGGTTTACTGAAAAGATGAAGGAATTCAAAGCTAAAACAATCTTACTATGATTATACATCCAATAGGACAATTGACAGACCACACGTGGCAGCTCCCCTCCTTTAGGTAAAGGATAGAAATGGGAAAGGTTCAGGGGCAGATGGCTAATGGAAGAGACCCAGGCAGCAACAGTAGTGAAATTCCCTAAATTACCCAGAGTACTAATAAGGGATTTCAACCTTCTGGGTCCAAACTTTTCCCTCCATGGCCACATAAAAAAGCTACATTGGAGGAGGGTAAAAATGTGCAACTGAAGTCTTGTACATGATATTAATAGCAATGACAACAACAATAAAATACAGCTAAGTTTTTGCAAATACTTCCTAAGTGCCAGGGAGCCATCTCAATACTTGATACAGATCATCTCCTTTACCATTCACGGTGACCTCACAGGGTAGGTGCTACCATCATTGGCCACTTTGTAGGAATGGGAGAAGAGAGATTGCTAAATAATATGGCCTTGGGCACAGAGCTGGTAGGAGACAGAGCAGCCAAAGCAGCCCATCTTCAGAGCCCATAGTTTATCCGCACTCCTCTGTCACCTCCCCTACTGGTCCACACCGAAGCCTGGTGAGCAAGAGGTACTGCACCAGTCTTGGCAATTTCACTCTTTGGTGAGTTCACTTGATTGAAATGGGAAACTGGTTCTGTTCAATGTCCCAACATCAAAATAACAAACACATCTGGACCTGAAAGAACTCACAATTTAATTTAGGAAACTAATTTCCTTGGACTCCAGTCAGCAACAAGTACTCTGACTTCCTCCCTACTCTGGGGCACTATTCATTAAGATAAACATATACTACTCATAACACAAATGAATTTTTTTTTTTTTTTACCATCTCTGATTTTCTCTTTCCAGGTTATCACTCAGGATTTTTATTTGTTTCCGATAAACTGCCTTTGTTGCTCTAAAAACAAGAAAATATACATTGGGTTTTGCATTTGTGGAAGCCAGCAGAATTCATAAGACTTGATGTATCATGTGCACAAGAAGATTACCATTTGGGAGATCAACCAAATGTAGTGAAACAACTAAAGGTAGTGGTAGACTCAGAGAAAATTATGATTTCATACAAGTGCAAGTTTTGTGGTAGATACCCAAGGGAGGGAAGAACAGATTCTGGGGAGACAACTGAGGAAAGCTTATTGGAGTTTAATATTTAACAGAGGGAGGAAGACAGATTCGCAGAATGGAGGTGGAATCCCACAATGGAAAGGGCGTCATCCTTTGCAAAGACATGGAAAAGGAGAAGCAAGTCAAGACTCTTCTGACCAACACAGACTTGCTGCAGACAGAGGACATCAAGGGAAGTAATAACGGTGACACGGGACAGGTGAAGGTCAACAAACTGGTGAGGAACTTTGGATTCTAGACTGAGTCCTGATTTGATGCAACGTATAATTGAGAAAGCCTATATTCATTTTTGTACTAGGGGTAAGTAACAATTGAGGATGGAAGGTTTTTCTTGTGAATCTGGGATGGATAGAAACATGAGGAGTCTAACACAGGTTTTAGAAGCCTTGATTATTTTTATTCCCTTTTTTTCCTATTAAGTGCTTCAGACACAGAAAAATAAAATGTGACTTTGTCTTTTGAAAAATAGAAATACTCATAACTGAAACAGAATATGTAATGCTGTGAAACTAGAAACAACCGTGTTCCTGCCTTTTTCTCCATTTGAATCATAGTGTGGGCTCTTGATTTCCTACCTCAATAAATCTATTATCCTCCACTGGAACTGCAAGTTTCTTCACAATGTGCCCCAACCTCAGTGATTTTATTTACTTATATATTTGGTTTAATTCACCGAGAAGTTGAACTAATTTAAAATAACACAATAGTAATACACAAAGTCCGAAGTGGAAATAGATATTGGGTCGCAAATTTGGCTCTGAGCTTCCTGGTGCCCAGAGCAATGATGGCATAACAACTGGCTATGGAATCTCTTTTAATCATGTGGAAAACAGGAGCCCTACTCAAACTAATTCTGTTTTCCTGCTCTTTCACAGTGAAGAGTTCATAGTTTCCTTTCTGAAACCAACACGAGAAACAGATGTTTAAGTATGTTGTTTAACAGCATAAGGACAAGCAATCCACACATCCAATGTGTTCTAGATTTCTGTTGGTATAGGTCAATCACCACTATCTTAGTACTATAAGCTAGTTGTCCACTGCCCTGTATTCAAATAACAAAATATATTCAAATTATAAAAATGAAAAATATATAACCCCTTTGATCCAGTAATTCAACTTCAAAGGACTTTATTATAAAGAAATAGTTGTACAGGTGGACAGAGATATACAGGTTAAAGTATATCTTTATGTGATGTGAACTTTGAATAGTGCTTGTAATATAGAAAACACACACACACACATACACAAAGAAAACACAAAAACAAAGTCCATCAGTAGGGTACTGGTTAAATAAAACAACATAATCTGTAAAAGAATTATTATATAGTTAAAGAATGAGGAATTAGGTCCCATTTATAGAATTTTGTATTCTTCTAAAATAGTTTTAAAATCAGAAAAATATAAAAATTAATACAAACATTCCCCTATACTTTCACCAAGTTCTCCAAATGTTATCATTTACCATATTTATCATTTCTCCCAGATATATTTTTTCCAGCTTTTTATTGGGCTACAACTGAAGCATAATATCGTGTAAGTTACCCAGATGTAAGTGGAAATTCTAGTTACAGAAAAGGACAATCCCATTTTTAGATGTACAAACACACTCCTATATGGAAAGCATACATAGCAAACTGTTAACAGTGAGATCTTGGGGGAAGGGTATGGAGATTAGGGTAACTTTTACTCCTCTAAGTTAAACATTTCTATATTTGAATTTTAAAATCAGGTGCAAGGGGCGCCTGGGTGGCTCAGTGGGTTAATCCTCTGCCTTCAGCTCGGGTCGTGATCTTGGGGGTCCTGGGATCGAGCCCCGCGTTGGGCTCTCTGCTCAGCTGGGAGCCTGCTTCCCCTCTCTGCCTGCCTCTCTGCCTATTTGTGAGCTCTCTCTGTCAAATAAAAAAAAAATCTTAAAAAAAAAATAAAATAAAATCAGGTGCAAGCATTATGTTTTCAACCAGAAAAGTTAAAGGGATTTAGAACGGCAGAAATGAATACCATAGGGGGGGTCAGTGTTGTGACAATGTTCAGGCACATTCTTGTTACTAGAGTGTTAATGGGTCCAATTTTCCTGTCCTTGTATAGACATGTAGCTTGTATGGAACTTAGGACCTGCCTATCCTTTCAGTGATAGATTTCGATGATAACAATGCTTCTAGGCTGTAAAACAGAGACAATGAATTATAACCCTCTTTTCTATAAGATATCAGAGGTTGTCAGCTCTGTTGTTACCATATGTTAAAAAATAAATGCAGAGAAGATGAAGACGAAAAGTTTCAAAGGCCTACCGATGAAGATCATGGAGCGTGACAAGTCCTTCTTCCATATTTTTGATGTCTACTTTTCTTTGTGATAGGAAGTTTTCTTTCTGAGAAGTGAACTCCAGTTGTTTCTGATTTCTACCATGAAAAAAAAACCAGAGTTATCATATGTGGAAGGGTGAAATCCTCAGCAAGAGAGGATATAGAATCACAAATAAGAATGTAAGAAAGTAGGCTGGGAAGTTCAGATCATAAACTATTAACTGAACAAATGAGTAAAAATAGAAACAATCTTTTTGCTAGTCGTGGCTAAATCTAAACTTCTAAAAATCCTCAAGCCATGGGAAGAGCATTAATTAATTATTAATTAATAAACCACAAGAAGGATTCTATAGATTCCACCCCTCTGAGTGGGGATGTCTCTTGTAATGCATTTATCAATTCTACCATGTTCTTTTGTGAAAAATGAAGGAACCAGTCATAACAACTTTAAATTTTGGGTTTACCTCTTTCTAGCAGTGTGACCTCAGGAAGAAACTCTGCCTGTGGATGAACCTCAGTTTCCCCATTCATGAAATAGGGCCCACAAATGCTCACCACGTGTCAGGATTAAATGCAATGAAAAGAACTCAAGCCAGCGTGTGGCATGGCACCCACGAGACATTCTATACAAAATGGTTATATTTTGTCTCGCATTTGCAAAGAGAATAATGGGAAGAATACAGTTTCGTTCAAAGTCAGTTTTTTCCAGACATTGATAGGGACATTCCTGTAACAGAAAGTGTTCTGTTTCTGTGTCTCATCTTCTTCAAAACTGCTATGGACGGAAATGTGTCCCCCACAGATTTGTATTTTGAAGACCTAACACCCAGGGTGATGGCATTTGAAAATGGGCTTTTGCGAAGAGATCAGGTCACCTGATTAGATGAGGTCATGATGGGGTGGAGGCCCTCATAAGAAGAGATGCCAGAGAGCTTGTTCTCATCCTCTCTCTACTATGTAAAAACGCAGTGAGAAGGCAGCCATGTGCAAGCCAGGAGAAAGGGCTCTTATCAGGTGACCCTGATCTTGGACTCCCAGTCTCTGGAACTGAGAAATCAATTTCTGTTGTTGAAACCACCCAGAGTTTTGGTTTGGGGTTTGGTTACGGCAGCCCCAGATGAAGACAAAAACCAAGAAGGACAGTAAATGTTTTAGTGTTACAATTGTTACAATTGTGTTACAATTGTTAAAATTATTTCTCATCAGCACATTTTATGATTAAAACTGGTAACAGTATTGATCTGGGGGAAATTTTTGCCTAAAGGACTCCTAACAACAGATTCTCAGTACACAAATCAAAATGGATGAGATATAATGATCGCAAAACTGTCTGCAGCTCCAATACCCCGCGGACCACAAAACCAGTTTCATGTCAGTGCACCAGGATGCTGTAATTACGTCCCAGTAATCTCACGTCGCCTGTAATGATGGATTATTACTTAAAGAATTCATACTTGCAAGATGTTGTTCTGTATTCATTAAGAAACTATTGGTGAATGCTCAATATCTACTAAGCCATGTTTAAAGGGATATAGGTTTCAGAAGGATCATTCTGGTGGGAGGGAGGGCAACAAGTGAAGGGGGTAAAGCTGAAAGTGGGGAGAGCTTTGGAGGGACAAACGAGAACAAAGAAGCTGAAAGAAGTGCCAAGAATGGAGTTGGAGAAGAAAATGGGGCATATCTGAGAAACATCAGGGAGGTGGCATTGACTAGCCTCGGTGCTTGAATGGAGTCCAACAGGTAGTAAAAGTTAGGAATTTCCTTGAATAATTTCCCAGTCTCAATGACCAAAGCCTTCTCTGAGAGGGAATAGAGGTACAGAGCCAGCTTCTGATGAAGGTGGATCTCACAGTTTCTCTAGACAGTCTCATACGATAAAAACAGGATTTTTTTTTTTTTTTGGAGCTGATTTAGAAGTAAATATAATGCACATGGTGTTTATGGATCTGATCTGACCCATAGAAGGAAAGCTTTACATAATGCATAGAGAGGCAGATTAGGTGTGTATTTGGGGTAAATAATATTTCACAGTTGTCCACAGATTTGAAAGCTAGGAGAAGCTGAAGTGGAGAGTCACCATTCTGTGACCAGGGAGGGCACCCCATAACTATGGCACCCCATAACCATGGCATGTCGATTCATGTATGGATCACGGATAGAAACATACTCTTCGTAAATTTTCTGTTTCTGCATAAAAAGTTTATCCTCCTCGCTTAAGACAATCTTATATTGTCTGATTAGAGTCTGAAATTTCTCCCGTAGATCTTTGTTCTGTAAACGATTTTTGTGTAGTTGCTCAGCGATCTAGAAAAAAAAAAACAAAGCAATTGAAATAGAGGACTTGCTTCACATTTCCTTGGAGGGGCGTCAGTCATGTGGGCGACTCCACAGCACTGGGCATATTACCTTGCACACAGCAAGTATGCCATAAATTTATTGAGTGATGTAATTCTATATCCAATATGCAATTACACACCTTGGGGCCTCTCCTATAAATTATGACAAAAATGTAGAAAGGGGGACGCCTGGGTGGCTCAGTTGGTTAAGCGGCTGCCTTCGGCTCAGGTCATGATCCCAGCGTCCTGGGATCGAGTCCCACATCAGGCTCCTTGCTCGGCAGGGAACCTGCTTCTCCCTCTGCCTCTGCCTGCCACTCTGCCTGTGCTTTCTCTCTCTCTCTCTCTAACAAATAAATAAAATCTTTAAAAAAAAATGTAGAAAGGTAGTAAACACAGATGGAAAAACCACAGAATAATAATTCATATTGAAATAAGAACCGAGATTAATAAACTGAGATCATTCGGCATGATCTGTACATCCTATACTTGGGAAAAGAAAATATAACATCAACACTAGCTCTGGCTCAAAACCTCTTGGATGAAATACTATGGCTGCCTCTTGTTAAATACTTCTATTCAAGGACAACAACAGTGCTCATTAGTGAACTTTGTACTTAACTTTGTACTTAAGATGTTTCTACTGAATTACTTCAAATGAGGTAAGAAAGTCAGGTTTAGTACGAGTCATGGGCTGAGTAGTTCAAAATAACCTTCTGGCTGAGGACTGCTAAAATAGCTGCATGAAAAGAAAATCTTAGAAGTGCTGGAGAGCGAACAAGATAATGAGGAATTCTACAAGAAACTGAGAATCCAGAGTAGTCAGTCTAGCACTGAAAACTCCTTTCACTCTGAGGACATTTACTGATATGGAAGAAGACACTTGGAAATGGGGATTTAGCTTTCTTACTTGACAAGAGGGGCAAAAATCAACACTTACAGCTCCTCCAGGTGTTGAGTCTGAGAAACCTTCCACCACTTTAGTCTGGGATCCCAAAAAGCTTCACACCCTGGAGAAGGGGAAGTTGGAAGCTAGGTAAGCCATGGTCCAGCCTGATTTTGATCACCAGGGAACCTCAAGTTGCATTAAAGTGGTTGGGGATGGGTAATGCCCCAGCTATCTGATGGAAATGAATTAAAGTCTGTTTTTGAGGAAGATACGATCATCCTAAACTTCAAATTGTTTCTACATTTCTTTTATTCGAATACAATGTCTGGTGTACAGTTTTCTACCAGGAACAGAAGGAAATAGGACAGCATGAACAAAGATTGGCAGAAACAACAGACTGTAGAAAACAAATCTACAAAAACATCCCCTAGGGAATGGAATTAGACACTGAACTATACAAGTACTGTGCTTACTATAATCAAAGAAATATTAGAAATACTTGAAAGTTACAGCAAGGAATTAGACATAGTGAAGAATGACAAAGCAGATTTGGAAATTACCAATTAAAAAATGCAATAGCCAAAATTAAGAGCCCAAATAAGGCCATTCTGCCCAGAATCCAGCAGGGGGAGACAAAAGGTAGAAAATACAGGAGAGAGGGTAAAATACATAGAGGAAATGTATATTAGTACAAATAACTGTACACACACAATGTACATACATACATATAATCAGAGTATCAGTCTCAGAAGAAGTGGAAAGAGAACAAAATATGTGAACAGATAATGACAAATAATTCTGCAGAACTTATAAAATACAGCAATTCATGACTTTAAGAAGCCCAGTGAATCCCACACAGGAGAAATAAAAAAAGAATACGTGACTTATCATAGTGAAACCAAACTATGTCAAAGGGAACAAAGAAGATGTCAGGTAAATGAGACACACCATACTCAAGGATCAGAAGCCTCGATATTGTAAAAATGTAACATTATGTTACATTACATTAGTATTGGTTTAAAATGTTAACAAATATTACCCAACCTGATCTATAGATATAATGCAACTCCAATCAAAATGTAAACAGGTGGGTGCCTGGGTGGCTCAGTGGGTTAAGCTGCTGCCTTCGGCTCAGGTCATGATCCCAGGGTCCTGGGATCGAGTCCCGCATCGGGCTCTCTGCTTAGCAGGGAGCCTGCTTCTCCCCTCCCCTCTCTGCCTGACTCTCTGCCTACTTGTGTAATCTCTGTCAAATAAATAAATAAAATCTTTAAAAAAAAAAAAAACAAAATGTAAACAGGTTCTTTGGCAGAACTTGACAGACTGATAGAAATTCAAAGGGCCGAGAACAGACGCAATCTTGAAAAACAAAGTTGGATTTATACTACTAACTATAAAGGCTTATGTTAAAGCTGCTAATTAAGAAAGTCTGGTTTAAAAAAAAAAAAAAGTCTGGTTTTAATGTGAGGAGAGACAAGTCCAAAGAAACATAATAGAGAGTCTATAGACCTACATACATATTTATGATGTATTTGTGATCTACATATGATTTATGACAAACATGCCATTACAATATAGTAACAGGCAAAGACCGACTTTTCATTAAATGGTGCTAATTAACTCGACAACCTTATGGAAAAACATGAATCTTGACCATCCTCTCAAAGTGTACACATGCACACACACGGACTCCAGATGCCTTGTAGTCAGTCCTAAATGTGAAAGGTCAAACAATAAAGCTTCTAGAAGATCATGGAAGAATAATTTCTTCATGACATAGGACTTAAAAAACAAAAAGGAGTAGGTTGGTAAACTGGACTTCCTTATAACTAATAAATTACAGCCATCAAAAGATAGATCTGTACATAAAGACTGTACATTTACAGTGTATATACCGTTCTGTATCTGTGTGATATTTTATAATAAAAAAATTAAAATAAAGTTAGAATAGAATTTCAGGTCATCACTGAGCTTGCCTATTACACCTCATGAGATTTAAGATTATCTGCCACCAAGAGTCCAGTGGAAATAATGAATGGGTCAGAGCCCTGATTCCTTTGAAGCAGTCACTAACTTGTACTCATGGAGTTAGGCTGAGGCCTATGGATTAAGGGAAACCCCTCTGCATTTGCCCCTATGAGCAAGTAAGCCATACCAGGGCAGGGCTCCTAGGTTTTCCAGACAGTTGGGGGGCACAAACTATTGAGCTATTATCTGAAACCTGCCTTGTAGCTTCTCCAATAGGAAATAAATAGAAAGGAAAAAGAAATCCTTTGCCCAGAGAATGAAAGACAACTTTAAAAACCAACCAACTTGGGACACCTGGGTGGCTCAGTTGGTTAAGCGGCTGCTTTCGGCTCAGGTCATGATCCCAGCGTCCTGGGATCGAGTCCCACATCGGGCTCCTTGCTCGGCAGGGAGCCTGCTTCTCCCTCTGCCTCTGCCTGCCTCTCTGTCTGCCTGTGCTCGCTCTCGCTCTCTCTATAAAAAAAAAAACAAAACAAACCAACAAACCAACCAACCAACTTGGTCTAGTTTGTCTTTCAGCATCTTCACAACTAAAAGAATCAGAGTAGATCTAACCTGGAGAAAAGCCATCCCTAATGCTATTAACTCATAACCAAAAGTGGAAAGAATTTAATTAGCTCACATCATTCTGGAAGAGATCTGCCTGCAATGTTTTATATTCTATTTGTCATGTAATAACATATTATGAGATGTTACTTATTTAGCCAAGACTCTTTTGTTGGACTTTAACTGTATCTTCCCCCTAATTTTTCAACGATCATAATGAATGCTCTACTGAATACCTTGTGGATAAAATTTGGTTTACACCCATGATTATGTACTTAGGATATTTCTTTTAACCTATGATTTAAAGTGTCCAAAGATTTCTCTCAGGGGCTAAATCTGACTCAAACACTTCATGACATTATTAAGTGTAGTATAGGTTGCTAGACTTTACAGGTACCACACAACAGTAAGGAGGTTCCTTTTTTTTTTTTTTAATAATTCACACGAAAAATATCCATTGATCTGGATATTTTTAATGTAAAATAACCACAACCACATGACAAGTTACCAAATGATTCATTTTCACACAGACACATTTGCTCTTTCATATATTTAAAATATTGAGATAAAGTTGTTTTGGGAGGGGATAGAAATCTCTAAATCAATTACTGTCAATGACCATGACTATTATTAATTCATTAAAAATCTACTTTGGGAAAATTACACATTTCTCAAATATGTTTAAAATATTAATCAAAAATGAATTACAACCTAAAAGTCCTAATTTCCATCTTCCTACCTGGAACATTCATGGAACAGTTTCCAGAATAGATCACATCCTGGGTCATAAATCAGGTCTCAACCAGTATCAAAAGATTGGGATCACTCCCTGCATATTTTCAGAGCCAATGCTCTGAAGCTAGAACTCAATCACAAGAGGAAATTTGGAAAGAGCCCAAATACATGGAGACTCAACAGCATCCTTCTAAAGAAGGAATGGGTCAACCAGGAAATTAAAGAAGAATTGAAAAAATCCATGGAAACAAATGATAATGAAAACACAATGGTTCAAAATCTGGGGGACACAGCAAAGGCAGTCCTGAGAGGAAAATATATAGCAATACAAGCCTTTCTCAAGAAACAAGAAAAGGTCTCAAATACACAACCTAACCCTACACCTAAAGGAGCTGGAGAAAGAACAACAAAAAAAGCCTAAACACAGCAGGAGAAGAGAAATAATAAAGATCAGAGCAGAAATAAATGAAATAGAAACCAAAAAACAATAGAACAAATCAATGAAACTAGGAGCTGGTTCTTTGAAAGAATTAATAAGATTGATAAACCCCTGGGCAGACTTATCAAAAAGAGAAAGGACCCAAATAAATAAAATCATGAATGAAAGAGGAGAGATCACAACCAACACCAAGGAAATACAAACAATTATAAGAACATATTATGAGCAACTCTATGCCAGCAAATTTGACAACCTGGAAGAAATGGATGCATTCCTAGAGACATATAAACTACCACAACTGAACCAGGAAGAAACAGAAAACCTGAACAGACCCATAACCAGTAAGGAGATCAAAGCAGTCATCAAAAATCTCCCAACAAACAAGAGCCCAGGGCCAGATGGCTTCGCAGGGGAATTCTACCAAACATTTAAAGAATTAATTCCTATTCTCCTGAAACTGTTCCAAAAAATAGAAACTCATTTTATGAGGCCAGCATTACCTTGATCCCAAAACCAGACAAGGATCCCATCAAAAAAGAGAATTACAGACCAATATCCTTGATGAACACAGATGTGAAAATTCTCACCAAAATACTAGCCAATAGGATCCAACAGTACATTAAAAGGATTATTCACCACAACCAAGTGGGATTTATTCCAGGGCTGCAAAGTTGGTTCAACATCTGCAAATCAATCAATGTGATACAATACATTAATAAAAGAAAGAACAAGAACCATAAGATACTGTCAATAGATGCTGAAAAGCATTTGACAAAGTACAGCATCCCTTCCTGATCAAAACTCTTCAAAGTGTAGGGATAGAGAGCACATACCTCAATATCATTAAAAAAAAAAAAAAATTACAACCTTAAGTCCTAATTTCCATCATCCTACCTGCTTTATCTTCTGCAAGAATTCCTCTTTTTCAATACCAGATGAATCTTTCAGTTTTTCTTTTGTATTCACAAAAAATTGTCTATGATCAAAGGAGGCCAAACAGATTCATATTAGGGCATGTTTTCCAGCAAAACCACAATTATTTATGATACCAGAAACTTACAGCCCCCATCTTCCTATGCAACACATTTATTGATATGTTCATCAAAATAAGCAAAAAATTTTACTTTTGATGAATTAATACATTCTGTATTTATTAAGAAACAATTATCAGACACTTGTACTCTGCAGGTGTTATAAGTATTAGAGATATAGTTCAAAGTCATTACCCTCACGGAAATTACACTCCAGTGAAGTACTCAGAATATAAGCAAGTTATCAAAGTAATAATAATAATAATAATAAATTTCAGATAGTGTTAAGTGCTTTAAAGAACACAAAGTAGAGTGAAGGACAGAGAAATCCTGAGAGTGAGAATGCTTTCAGATAGGTGGTAAGGGAGGGCCTCTTGAGATGACTTGTAAAGGACCTGAGTGGTGAGAAGGGGCCAGATAGGTGAAGATCTGAAGAGTTTTTCACATAGAAGGTACAGCCAGTAATAATATTCTGAGGCAGGAACAAGTTTTGTGTATTTGGCGAGGAGAGGATTATGAGAAGGCTAGAGAGGAAGACAGAGACCAGATCATGTAGGGGCTTGAGGACAAAGTACAAGTTCAGAGAAAACCGGGGGAGGATTTTCTTTTTTTTTTTTTTTTAATTTATTTATTTGTCAGAGAGAGAGGGAGAGAGAGCGAAGCACAGGCAAACAGAGTGGCAGGCAGAGGCAGAGGGAGAAGCAGGCTCCCTGCCCAGCAAGGAGCCCGATGTGGGACTCGATCCCAGGACGCTGGGATCATGACCTGAGCCGAAGGCAGCTGCTTAACCAACTGAGCCACCCAGGCGTCCCGAGGATTTTCTTTTTAAGCAGAGGAGAGACATGAACTGATATCCATCTTGTAAAGATGACTCTGGCTACTTTAGTGGAGAAAGACAACAGTACAGGAAGACAGACGATGCAGAAGGCTACAGCAATGGTTCAGAAGGGAGAATCATAGCTCAAACTAACATTGTAGTGGTCGAAGCAGTAAGAAACAGTTGGATTCAGGATATATTCTCAGGATAAAGGCAACAACACACCTTCAGATTTGGCTGGCATCTGAGTTGGGTTAGGGCTAGGTTAGCTGGTTAGTTGGGTTAGGGTTAGGTAGTGAGGAAAACAGGAATGGTGGATGATTCCTAGGTTTTCCCTGGAGTAA